>BACB01005689.1:0-29407 GCA_000338015.2 Ganoderma multipileum BCRC 37180 | reverse complement strand
GTGGTGGGTGCGACATGATAGGACGACATAAGAGAGATGGGAGGGGGGGGGGGCGCATCAGTGATGGGCCTGTGAGGAGCGTTCATCAGCAAGGGACTGTCAGAGAGAGAGAGAGGGAAGAGCGTCAGCTGGGGGGTGGCGGTCACGCTGCGCGCCGTGGTGAGGCATTTCCACGCCTGGCCTCCGACCATGGGGAGACGTCGCCAAAGGTGTGGGCCAGTCAGCGTGTTGTGCCGACGTACTGAAGGAGTGGACGGAATGCTTTGGGTGAACCGAGGAGGGTGGACAGGTCCCGGCTTCAGTGACCCATGCCCGAGAGGAACATGGAGCGCGCGTGAGCAAACACCGGGCACACTAGAAGGAAGTGCATGGTGGTCTCCGGCTCACCATTGCAGGCAGGACAGGTGTGCGTGGGTGCGCATGAGATGCGGTAGAGATGAGCGTTAAGCGGCGCGTGGCCACAGCATAGTTGGAAGATGAGGGCAGCCTGACGACAGGCGAGGGGCTGGATGGTAGCCATGTATTTTGGGGAAGGTAGCGAGGAGTCGACGGCCAGGAACTTGCGCCCCCGAGGGGAGTTCCGCCAGTCCTTGGAGGCCCGCCTGGTGATATCCTGCAGGTGGGTTAGCTTAACTTTTGTTGCACTGATGGGGAGCGGGGAGCGAAGAAGATGGGGAAGGCATCGGGAGGAGCTTGTCTTGTCAGCATGTTTTGCAGCGCATTTGGCCTCCCGGTCCGCGCGCTCATTACCTGGGATGCTGAGGTGTCCGGGCACCCAGCGAAGGGTCAGAGTGGTGTTGGGCTTGCGAGCATCGGGGTCCTTGTTACGAAGGAGCAGTGCTCTGTCATGGAAGTAATCAGTAAGATAATGACTAGGCCGGGAACTCAGCTGCTGCGTTGCCTCAATAGTGGACTTGTTATCGAGAGCAACTGAGGGTTGGGTTGCCGCTATCCGTTCCGTGCACAGGAGCTCCGTGCCGAGAATGGAGCCTACTATCTCTGCTTCATAGATGCCATGTTCGGAGGCTGCACCTAGATGGTGCCGGAGAATGCGCGGGCGCATGGAGCCTTGGCGGATGAGGACTGCGGCTCCGCCAACCTTACCACCTTTTTCGGAGCCATCCGAGTACACAAGCACACCGTGGTCTCGTGCCCATGCTTCATCATCATCCAAAACGGTATCCTTGGAGGCGGGGTTGTGAGTGAAGACGGGTGGGTCCCAGCTTGGCAGGTGACAAGCTGGATGGATCTTTTCCATGTGATCGGGGCCGTCCGGAGCGACATACAGGTGCAAAAGTTCATGGAGGGCTGAGCGGTGCCACTTGACGTAGCGGGCGGATGCAGTGCGGATGTGTGGGGTGAGAGGGTGTGTGCGCGGGAGGGTGCACATCCGGACCATTGCACACTGGCATAACTTGTCGACCAGGAGTGGAAAGGGGAGAAGGTCCACATGCGCTGTCATGATGTCAGTAGCTGTGGTCCGCATCGCACCTGTAATAAGTATGAGTGCCTCTCACTGGATACGGCCGAGCTTCTTGAGGGCTCCGACTGAACCCTGGCTCTGCCTGGCACCTGTGGGCTTGCTAGGGGGTGTGATGAAGGTGTCGACCGCATAGAGCATGCTGGGGACTGCTACCGCTAGGTAGAGCTGGCAGACAAGTGCTGGCAAGAGACCGTACTGTGAGCATGCGAGCCGGCGCAGAGCTGAGATCCAGGCCAGCCCCTTCCCAAGGGCTGCAGCGACGTGCTGGTGGAACTGAAGCTGATGGTCGACAAGGATGCCCAAGAAACAGTGGAAGGCAGAGGGAGGAATGGTGGTGTCACCAAGTTGGAGGTCCGGCCCAAGAGAGTCAGATGCGCAACGAGTTATGTTGAGAAGGTCAAATTTGTCAAGAGAGAAGTGTGAGTTGTGCGAGGAGGACCACTCCTCCGCACCACCTGGATGAGTAAAGAAATCTTTCAGCTTGGCATGTACCTCTGCAAAGGTGCAACTGATTGCAATGAGGGCCACGTCATCCATGGACCCCACGGCAACTTCACCATTCTTGCGACGAGCACTGTTGATAAGAAGAGTGTTAAAGAAACCATAGAGGATAACAGAGAGGGGGCAGCCCTGGTCGATGCCGCTGATAATGTCGAAGAGGTCAGAGACAAAGTCATCGAACTTGAGGCAGGTGCGTTGGCCACGCAGCTTCTCTCGGAGCCACTCGACGATCTCCTTCAGCACGCCGAGCATGCGCATGTTGTGGAAAAGCCGCTCTGGCATTGCAGCTGGGAAAGCTGACTTGATGTCGAGGAAAAGTATTGAGGCCACCTTCCCCCGTCGCCAGGCATCCTTGACTGTTTTGGTGACTAGATGGATGGAGTCAGTGGTGGTGCAGCCAGCCTGACCACCAAACTGAAAGTCAGCAAGGAGAGAGTGCTTCTCAGCCTGGTAAACAAGCACGTCAGCAACACAGTGAGAGAGAATTTTGGACATGTAATTGAGAAGCACAATTGGGCGGTGCGCTTTGGCCATAGTATAGTCGCTTTTGCTGGGCTTGCGAAGGACAATTGTGTCCGATATCTTCCAGCACTCGGGATAGTAATGGAGGGTGAAGCTTGCCCGGAAGAGGGTGCCTAGCAGCAGCACCAGCGTGCCACTGCAGTGTATGTACACCTCGTTTGGGACGCCATCTGGGCCTGGAGCCTTGAATGAACGCAGGGAGGTGATTGCACGCTCGATCTGCATGTCAGTTAACTCAGTGAAGGTAAAGTGAGGAGGGGGATAGTCCGCCTCAGGAGTGGGTGGAGGGTCAGGGCCGGGAGGGAGGAAGAAAGTCTCAAAGAACTCCTGTCCTTTCGCTGCATTGTCAGTAAGGATGCGGCTCTCGTCACCTATCGCCTTCAGCGGGGGGATGCGGGTGCTTGCACCATCTGACTGGCCACGCTTAACGAAGCGATGGGCCGTCCAGATGGAGTGCGCGTCAGTCGTGTCGAGGAAGGCCGTCCAGCAGTCTTTGCACGCATACTTGATGCGCTTGGCATACTGGTTGTGGACCCGCTTGTAGTCCCCATGGGATGGGTGAGCCAGGTCGTTACGATGGCGGAATGCAAGCCGCCCCGCACGCTGCTTCTTACACCAGAGGTACGAGAGGTCTTTGGACCACCAGCACTGGGAGAATGGAGTGGGCATGGTGACGGGCACCTCCTTTTTGACTGCCATGTTGATCGCTGCAGCTAGCCGGTTGAGGTAGAGGTCGAAGTCAGCGGTGGACCTAATCGCACCCGGCAGGGGTTGTGTGTGGAGCGTGGAGCATAGTGCTGTGTCGAAGGCGCCCCAGTCGACCTGTCTAAAGTTGCGACGCTGAGGAGTGGATGCTGCGAGTGGGATGTCGAAAGTGGTGAGGATAGGGTAGTGGTCTGTCTTTGTCAGACGGAGGTGCGGGGCTGTTGAGCAAGAGATCAGCGAGTCCAGCAAGTCAGAAGAACAGAAGACGTTATCTGGGCAGGTAAGGTTTTTGGTGCGCAGGGCCTCCAGTGTCGGCACCCCAGCTGGTAGGGCCATCCCGAGGCCGAAGTTGGCCAAATGATTGAGCAGTCGCTGTGAGCGATCCAGGGCAGTCTGTGTGAAGAGATGGTGGTTGCACTGCTCGTCCCAGATGGGACTGTGCCAGTTGAAGTCACCTAGCCATATGACATGGTCAGTAGTCCCCTGGGGGTCCTCGCTAGCGCTGACAGGCGCAAGCCGCCTGGTTGCATGGGTGGCGGCATGGATAGCATGGTTGTGGTCCCTATCGACATAGAGGTTGAAAAGGTGGATGTGTTGCCCATGGGAGGTGATGGTAATCGCCGTGACGTCCAGGGAGGGGATGGTAATTGGGCGCCAGGCATTTGAGGATATCGCAGTGCTGACCAGCAGCACTGAGCGTGTGTGGTGATCGGAGTCGCAGTGGCCATCAGGATAGATGACCGACCAGTGGGCGGAGGCCCTAGTAAGCTTGAGGGAGTCGATGTAGGGCTCCTGAATGGCGAGAATGTCATAGTCATGAGGGGATGCGGTGTGTAGGAGGTCGTATTGCGTGGTGATGGAGCGGTTGATGTTTTGCTACCAGATGCGAAGCTGTGGAAGGTCAGTGATGCTGTGCATGGCTTGGGAGGGTTGTGGACATTCAGGCATCTGCGTCCGCTTGCTGAGACAAGGGCTGCATAAAGCTGAGAGTTGACTGGGTAAGCCTGGACTGCGCCACCTGGCGACGCTGGAATGGGGGTGGAGGGCCTTGGTCGATATGATCCTGTATGATGTTCCATACCATGTTTACTGGAGCCACATCCAGCTGGGGGACCCAGGAGTCAGGGTCTGCCATAGGGAAGAATCGGAGGCAATTCTCGGGGTGCCGTGCATCTGCATTCCGCAACTGGTCCTGGAGGATCAGGCAGTCCCTGCTCCAGGTAGCGTGTCCGTCCTTGGCACAGTTGGTGCAGCGGTAGTGGGCTGGGTCCTGCTGTGTGCAGTCCCTCGTGCAGTGTGTGCGCCTGCAGGTGCTGCAGATGTCATGGCTTTGGGGGCAGTCCCTGGCAAAATGGCCAGCGTTGTACCGATGGCACTTCATGCAGTGCATGGGCTCTGCAAGGTTCTTGTGTGCGTTGACATGCTTCCCTTCAAGGGTGAGGCCTGTGCTAATTAGTGCGTTTGCTGCCGAAGGGCTGTTGAGTGTGAGTAGAAGGTGCGCAAAGCGCTGCTCTCAGTGACGCCTCTCTACTGGCTTGATCCACCGTGCCTCCACAATGGAGCGCGAGGCCAGCCCCAATTCACTCTCAGCTGCGCGCCAGACATCCACCTCCTGGGGGTTCAGAGAAATTGGGACAAACTCAGCAACCACCCGAAAAGGGCGGGGCCTGATGGTAGCGTTCGCCCCTAGCACTCTCTCGAAATTGGATGCGTGCTCGTGCAGCCACTCCACCTGTTCCTGGCAGAGGGTCTCAAGGATAACCCCTCCATTAGAGAGGTGACACGCCACTGTGAAGTGGAGGCCCCCAGGCGCCTCGAGCAGGTACCCCACAGCCTCGTTCGTGGTGGCCAGAATTGCGCTAGCTGCCAGCGCAGCCCCTTCTTCGAGCTCGAGGGGGAAACCATCCACCAGGATCTGCCTTGCCAGAAAATGCTCCCGATCCGCCACCTTGAGCTACACCACCCGCTCAGGTCCCGGGAGCGGGGTACACGCAGCTGCCACATAGAAGAACGCTGGAATGGAAGGGAAGGGCGCACCTTGGCCGGCATTCATCCCGCCGGCCTTGCCTATCTCTTCGGCTACCTTCTCAATGCCCTGTTGTAGTGCATCGCCGACACCGTCAAGACTCTTGATGCGGTCTTGGAGCTGCTCCTCGGCATCGGATATCAGCAAAAGTGAAAAAATATCTGCCCAGCGTACGGACGTTGCCCTCACCACCCATAAGCACGCGGGCGTGCTCGCCTGTCCGATTTGGGCAAGGGGAGCGCACCTTCGCGCAATCCTCCTGATCCCGCGCGACATTTGGGCAGGATCGCATGCCTAAGCATACCTTCAAAGGAATGGCTTAGTTGTGCACGGATAGGATGCTGTACGATATTTTCAGCTGTTAATATACTACATGCTCGACATGAGAGTGGGCAGTGCACGGAACACTGCCTGCGTAGCATAGGAAATGGCGTGTAGTGATGGAAATATTATGCTACATCAGTGCAAAGCCCAACCAGGCCTGCTCGGCCTTACCCATTGCGACGTCGCCGTCCTCCGGTCTGAGGGCTCTATCATGGTTGTCATCCTCCCCCTCCTCTTCCTCATCACCCATAGACTCCTCGCACTTGTTTGCGATACCGCCCAGTTGAGGAACAGCATGAAGGAATGGGTAGCCACGCCTGAAGCGTCAGAGAACCATGCACACGCGATGGTCCCAAACGGCTGGAATGCATCATGTTTACGGCATGCGGAGGTATGCGACGGTGCATGCTGGCACTGGCAAACGCGTCGAGGGCGAGAGCACGGAGCAGTAGCATAGCGCCTAAAAATGGTGAAGCGGATTGGTCGCATATCGCTCAGGAGATGAGCGGACTCAGTACTGAGGTGCGGGTGCGAGCGCAGGAGTAACAGGCAGGGGCCAAACATTGTCCATATCATCATCAGGCTCACCTTCGATGGTGATGCTAGGCCATGGGGTTGAGGTATTAGATCCGAGGTAGAAGATGGGGTAATGGCGGCGGCAGCTTCATACCTCAGACGACCATGCAGAAGGAGGCCAGACTTGAGACGAAGGTGGGAAAGACCCTTGAGGGACGTCCGGTGCATCTCCATGAATTTGGCAGGGGCAGACGGCAGCCGGAAGGGGGCATCCTCGAGGGTCACGAGGCATGCTCGCCTTGCATTTGACCTGCATATATGCAGTCAGAAAATGGGAACTAACAGCAAACTGCCCCGGTGACATACCTGAAGTTGTGCCCTTTGCGCCGCTAATCTGTGCTCGGCCTCAGCAGCTTTCACCCTCGTCTCCTCCATCTTACGTTGCTTCGCAGCCTCCCAAAGTCATGCCTTCACCGTTTGCTCGTCGATTCGGGGACGGAGACCGGCGTCGATGAAGTCCATGGCCTACCTGCAGTCGTAACAGGGCCCCATCGGCATTGAGACAACGACCAGCGGGAGGAGGAGAATAGGGAGCTAGAGACGGCGCAGAGAGAGCGTCCGCATATGAGCGATGTAGCGGAGTGAAGGAGAAGGTCGATGGCTGCTAAGTCACGCTTGTGGGCACAGCACGTGCTCAGGTGACAAACGCGTCAGCTCAGATGACGTCATCCAATTTTCACAGGCCCTTAAATGGACCTCCTGGGCGAAAAACGCAAAGTCCCTAGGTTTCCTTCCTACCGCCATGATCATCTAGTCATCTGCCCTCAACCTCCCCTCGGCTTCCACACGCGTCCTCCACTCCGAAGACCCCAAGCAATAGGAGAAACGAGTCCTCAATGATGGACATGGGTCCTCGCGGAGATCACACAACATAAGTCCGCGCATATATGCGCCTACATCTACTCCATATCTGTACGCATATACTCAGTTTATTTCATGCGGTTTTTCTCCCCTTCCTCCAACACCATCCTCCAGAATCGAATGCAGGTGCAGGTGCATCATCTCCGACGCTGAAAAGGACGAGCCTGCCCTCCCCACCAGAGTTCATTGCGCATCACAGCGATGCCGATCCCAATGCTGGCGACCTAGCTTGACGGATTTTCCTACCATCCAGAGCAGGCATCCAAAAGAAGAACCCGAGTCTGCCGTTGGCACGTCCTTCGTCTGCTTCGCGCATATCCTCACCTCCTGAGCTCACCCTTCCTCCGGATACGATGCATCTCCACACTCCTCGTTCGCCTGCGCCTCCGATCATCGCGTATTTGGTCCAACACCACTCCCCCTCCACTCACTGCGGCTCTCTCGGTGCGATGCTACGTAACGTGGGCCTGCGCAGCACGACGCCCCCCAGCACCGCTCTGCTTTGTGCGACGCAGGCCAAGGGTCATCCAACGCCTCCTCTGGACATTTGACATCTGACACTAGCACCCTCCGACCCGCCCGCTCCTCCCTTTCTTTGACACGTGTACCGATGTTCTCTGCGTTCTCTCACTGACGACTCCTTTATCTGGTAGGAAGCAGTCAGACCCTGAACGTCTCCTTGGGCAGTGTTGGAGGACATCATGTCTGGCGACGGTGATGAAATGTACAGTTGACCGAGAACATCTTCTCGTGTGACGACTGGTGTGTACTAGTGCCCCATGCCATTTGTGCTGACTCCGACATCCACGCAGGCTCGTTTTTGGGGACGAGGAAGGCGACGTGGAAGAGCAAGGGGTGGAGTGCTTGGATTACAACGATGACCCCGACGACCTTCGCATGCGCGTGTGCTCAGCACGTGCAGGGCTAAACTCAACGACATCTGCCTGTGCCGCTGCTTGTTGCGCACCATGAAGCAGCAGCGCGCACCTTTCTAGAGGCCACGGCAGCAGCGCGCGCTGTCTCAATGGCCGCAGCCACTGCGCTCCCAGTCCGTTGACTACACGGAGCCTCCTGCCAACCGCGCTCCCCCTGGGAACCCAGGTGGTGCCGATGCCGATGATAAGGCCGATGGCGAGGCTGAAGGCGAGGCCTACGATGAGGCTGAAGACGAGACCGAGACAGGTGAAGGTTTGTGATTTATCGTTTCCTTCTTGTCGGGGCCGAGCAGACTTGTTCTCGTGTTTGTCTTTGCTGCTATATCTTGTACAGTTCCTGCTCACATGTATTACTGTTCCCAATAAAGCTCTTCTCCCACTACTAAGTTAGAGTACGTCCGTGTGGATAAATCAAGTGATATATTTGATTCTATTTTAATCTGTACATGGTGGCCCTCCTTTCCACGCATCGTGGTGAAGCCGATGCCAACTTGCGGCCATGGTGCACACTCTCTCTATCCCGACCTCTGACCGCACGGGCTCATCAAGGTTGCCTGAGCCCACAAAGTAAATAATCCCAGGCTTTCCCCGAAAGGGTAGCATCGGAATATTAACACCGTCTAACAGCACCACCCCCCCGATCCGATGCAATCCTCACGAGATATCGCGAGGATTGGATAGGATTGGATGGGCTGGTCTACCCTCTCACCTCTCTGGGGTGGGATTCTTTAGGTAGGCCATCGAGCCATTGCGCAGACCACTCTTTGGAGAGTTTGCATGCAATTTTCGTGTTTCCCTGGCCCAGCGCGTACAGGCAGACCTACCCGACACTTTTGCACTTTTGCTGATGGACATCTGCGCTTCCATCCCGGAGATGATGACGCCCACCTGCGTTTCGAGCCTGGTGAGCACTGAGGCGGCAATGGTATCACTCACCCTCTCCTCCAGGGCTGCCTTGGCATAGAAGTGGAGGGCTACCAACCCTTCTGCCGTTTGGGCGGACCCGGACTTGGCGGCGAGGCACAGGAGGCCAGAGAGGAGGCTGTCGACAGTCGGCTTCCCCGCTGGGACAAGCTCGTTCCCGCGCAGCATCGCCGCCGCTTCTTCGATGGATCGTATCTTCGCCTGGGCGTTGGTGACGTGTTGGTCGGATGTTTTCATTGTTTTCGCGGCTCTCGTCGCGGGCGCCATGCCCACGCTCGCTGTCGTTCCCACAGGCTGCTTCTTCGGCCCCGGCCGCGTAGCCATGTCCGATGCTCGTCTATCTTTGTCCTTATCTTTCGCTTGCTCCATTCCAGTAGAGTTACGTATGATTGAAGCTCAGTACTAGTGTAGTACGCTGCCCCAGAGAGGAGAATCCGCACGACGTTGCCCGCTCCTATTGGCTGACGAGCGTGGGAAAGTCGCCGAGGTGGTGGTAGCAGTAGAAGGAGTCTCCAATAGGTTCATGGTTCAGGTCACTGGCGAACAACCGCCACGACGACGTAACCGGCCTCAATATCAGCGATCTATCTGTACCTATTCAAGTTTGTCGCATCCCAGCTGGGCATTCCATCTTCCGACATTGGGATGACAATGTACGCGCAGGGACAAGGTTCCACGCCCGCGCGCTCAGAGCCTCAGCAATAGACGCTGCCAGCAGGTAGGCTGATGGCGACCTCACGGACGATGTGCCGGGTGTGATGAGTCCTGCTTTGCCGTCTTCTCTGTTGTACGTGCATGATGGCTGCTACCGATGGGTTGCGCGGTGATGCCAATTCTCTGGCCGGGGAGCCAGCCCCATGCATGCCTTCCTGCTCAAATGTGATTGGTCCGCCTGGCAGACTAATGGCATCGGAGCAGAGGTCATCTCGTATTTGATGTTCGAGGAACAAAACAGTTTACAAAAACAAGTTGTCTCTGAAAGGCATAACACAACTTTCAAGCGATCCCTTCTACCTTCAGCTCCTCGCTCGCGTCCTTCGGGCCATCTCCACATCCCAAGCGTTCTCCGCCGATAAACAGCACCTCGGAGACTCTTCGAGAAGACCTGTCCTCGTGATCACTGGTCGAGATTGAGTAGAGCGAAATAGAGAGGATTGGAAGGCTTGGAGATTGATCATATCACAGGAACCCCCTCTCCATGTGCAATCTATTCAGCGCGACGAGGACGATGATTATGGTGGGCATCAGGGAAAACTCCCCCCGCTAATTACGCATAAATACACATAATGAGAGCCATTAGTTCATTAGTCTAAAGGACTAGGTCCAATTATAATTAGTTGCATAGGTGCACATTAGGTCGTGATTATAGGCGCCAATAAATGAGCATTGGGGTCCATGCAGCATGCACTGAGCAAACAGAATTGAATTCCCAGCTAGCTACTACAGCAGAACTAGTGATATGAAGAGTGCTATGGAGGATCCCAGCGCATCAAGCGCAGATACGTCATCTTGTAGCGCGGAGGGCGGGACAATGCATGAGTCCGGAGGAGGGCTCATCCTCGTCTACTCCGTGATGCACTCAACCTCAAATGCCTACCGCCATAGTCAACCTGCTCGCCATCGAGCGCTTGCTCACGTTCTCACTTCTCCCAAAACTCTTGCCCCGAGGTACTCACCATTGCCTAATATGCCGCCTATCTCCAGTGTGCACTCCTGGAAGGCCTGTCGCCCATCATACCCACCTGCCACTGAGGTAGCCCGGGGCCAGGTACAGGTGGGACAGGCATGGGGATGTGAACATTGATGGGGATGCCGCACGGTTTCACTGATCCTGTGAGACAATCAATCAGACATGAAGGTACTGCCTCACAAGTGGGAACTGGAGCAGATGAGAAGCGTACCTGTTAGCACGCTTTGATATCATCGTGCTGTTGTCCGGGCATCTCGTGCGCTGCAAAGAACACGAACACTCGAGCTGGGTTGTGTCCTCAGCTGACGCAGCCGGTGCGTGGCCATCAAGCACGGCATCGACATCAAGTCTAAGTGGTATTGGGGGGGGAGGGGGTTCATTCGGGGAGAGAACGAGCATGACAATGGTGGGGCCGACGTACGTGTGCAGGCTACTGTTGCTCCAATCGGACGCCAATCCTTACATCTGACTAGCTTGACTGCCAAAGCTATAGTAAATTTCGCTCAAAACCCTGACCTGAACTGCATCAAGCAAGTTTGGTGCATCGGTGGGGTGGTCATGCATACCTCATGCTTATCGGACACCACGACAACTGAGAAGAAGATACAAGGGGGCAATAATGAGAACATACCAGTTATACCTAGCACCATGCTTTCTATAACGCATTCTTCTCCCCTCCTCTAGCGTCCAAGTTGTCATGAAAAGAGACTAGCTTGCGGCGAGGACGATGACGTGGCAGAACAGGGAGCAGCGGACAGCAGTCACAATGATGGCGGCAGCGGTATGACCCTATTGGGAGTGTCCTGAGGTCTGAGAGTGTCGCTAGATGTGATACAAAGGACGGTGGAAGGGAGATCGGTAGTCGCCGACCACGAGAGAGCAACAAGCATGAAGAGAATGTTAAGCGCCCTAAGTTCTGCTGAAACGTTCCAAGTCCGTCATACTAAGCGCCCAGCGCCTAACCGCGGTGCGCTCGCCCGGACAGTCGAGACGATGCTGCAGATCCTCTAATATTAATCCCTGTTCCTTCTACCGTGATCTCGACTTGTATCATCCCTCGACTCATTGTTTGGGATGCCGTGAACGCACCATGGTTGCAATATAATCATTATTCCTGTGAGTGTACGGTTATATCGCGATTAGCGGAGACCTCGCTAATTTAGACCTAATTAGCCCGGGGCGTTTTTCCTGATGTACCGAAAGTTGCCAACAAGAAGACGGTACAGAACGCCTTCACCGCCCGATTTCCGTGCCAGACAACGCATGCTCGCCAACACACAATCGCGTCTCCAAGTGCAATCTATGAAGAACATGCATGTCAGTGAACTGATTTTGTCGATTCGGGGAAGACCACACACGTTCAGCGTAAGTGCAGCGGTGCCCGCGCAATATTGGAATGGTGTGTAGTCTTTGACCTGCGATAACGAGTCGATAATCACCGACGGGCTTCCAATATTGCTATCGGACCAGAGGACGACACCGGACATAATCAAGGACGACAAAAAGCTTGTCTGAGCCCCCAGGATGAGGGCGACGACATACGTTGTTGTAGCCGCGAAAAGAATAAAGAGCGTCAGAAGCAGGGTGATTGTGGTGAACCGGGTCTTCCTAGTACACCTGCAGGCCAATATACGCACAGCATTGTAAAAAGCGAAGAAATATAGACTGGTAGAAATGAGTGCGACGCACTGTGTGATGAGGGCATAGACTGACAGGAAGGAGAGGATGATGAGGATACCTAGTGGCCTCGTTGATTAACCGGACGGTGCTTTGAATATGGGTGTCTCGTACCGTACAGACCCACGAACAATCCGATTATTGCGAGTTCCTCTTTGATGCCGTGGGCGTAGGACTGATAAAGGGGTTGATTAAACGTAGTAGTTGGGGTATCCAGCGCTCGGGTCTGGAACATGTGCAGTAAGACTGTAGGGGGAAACCATCACTGAGGGTATTGCGGATATATTGTACCGAAAGCTGGCGAGCTCTGGTATATATGGTAGAGCACTGAGGCTTTCGCATCATAGCGGAACGTTGTGGCAGAGCTAATATGAAGAATTGTTTCCGGCATGCAAGGGAGGATGCTGTGTCTAGACGCGGAAGGGCTAGGTTGCTATTGCAAGTCGGGATGCGAAGGAGACACACTGCCACGCAACAAGGTTCTTTAAACGTGTCTGGTGGACGCCTTTCGGCAAGAGCGAGGCGTGAAGGGGCGTAAATGGTTGAACTAGCCCACGGTAGATCAGGTGATCGGACCCAGAGGATAAGCTCGTCAAGCTAGCATATCCGAACGCGTCATAGACGGCAAATATGTCACAGTCAATAGTGAGCTTTGAGGATAGAGCAGTCGCAATCGCAAGAGCCTACTCCATCTCATGTTGTATGTATGCTCAGCCGGCAATGCAGTTTATTCAGTTAGCACTGAAGTGCGCTTCAAACGATCCCGTCGACCTTCCCTTCCCCACTCGAGCGCTCTCTCGAGCCATCCCTACATCCGAATCCTTGCCCGTCGATGGCAACAATCTCGGAGAGCCTCCGAGGAGACCTATTCTCCTGTTGGCAAGTTATGAGCGTGTCGGTCGGAAGAGGAGTAAGGTGTGGTGTCGGCAGAGACTGGATATGCTGTGAGAACTCTTTCTCTATGTACGACTTCTTGAGTGCCACGAAGACTATAATGCTGGTGGGGTAAATTGCCTGGTGTAAGCACAACGGAAGTCACGGGGAACAAATGAGAAGAAGATTTTGGAATATGCAGACTAATGGGGCGTACAATGAGGGGAACGAGGGAGCTGTTCATGAAATCGCGGACAATTGCGAAAAAGCCTTCAAGGTAGTTGCGATCCGCCGTCTGTATGTACCTATACTGGCCAACCTGGAAACCAACGATGACAACCTGCGTTTATGTAGTCAGTGAGTTGCCTGAGGGTTATGGTGACAATGCGCTACTGTATGAGGAAACTTACCCAGAGAGCAGAATATAGCGCTCCGGACTCGATGAGGAGAGCGAATAATTTTTCCACCTGAGCTGTTCGGAGTCCTCCCATAAGATATGTCCGCAGGCGCTGTCTCGATTCCCTGAAGTAAACGGTTGAGAGACTGAAGGGATGAATGGGGACAAAGAGGGCGCACCAAGCCTTGAACCCAACGAGAAGCGTCGCCACAAGATTCGTAGTGAGAGATAGCACGCACGCCGCAATTCCACCCGGGAACCCTTCAAACATGAAGCCGACCATCATCAACTGGGTCGTCTCCCTGGACTCCTGAATCAGGGTGACTCCCGAATTGCAGCTCAAATTAGTATTAACAACTCCCAAAGCTAAAATACGTGTGAGATACTCGAACTCGAACGAAGAATTAATGACATAAAGGAGCTTACCGAACACTGCCAACAAGAAGACAGCGCAGACCGCCCGCACCGCTCGATTTCCGCGCCAAACGACACACGCTCTCCAACACACAATAGCATCTCCGAGCGTAATCTATGAAATGCATGCGTGAGTAATGTAAAAACCGTAGATTCGAGATAACTGTATGTGTACCACACACATTGACCGTGAGTGCGGCAGTGCCAGCGCAATATTGAAGCCCGGTGTAGTCCTTGACTCGCTGAAATGGGTCGATTCCCATATTGATATTACTGTCTTTCCATAGAACGATACCGGAGGCAATCAAGGACTTTAGAAAGCCGCTCTGCATCGAAAGCAGCCATGTGACGGCGTAGATGGTCGTGGAGAAGAAAAGCGCGAAGATGGTCAGAGACAGGATGATTGTTGTGTATCGTGTTTTCCTGCTGCACCTGCGAGAAAGAACGTGCACATACTGTCAGATGCGCTTAGGACCATTGAAACGACGAAGACGCACTGTGCAATGAGAGTATAAATCGATAGCGAGGACAGCACAACGAAGACACCTAACAGCATGGTTCAATTAATTGAACATAGCTTTTGATGTAGATCGTTCGTACCGTATAAGCCCGCAAGCAAGCCAATCATCGTAATCTCCTCTTGCACATCCTCGACATAGGACGGATAAGCCGCTTCATTGAATGTTCCGTCTGAGGGATTAGTGCTCATGGTCTTGGATAGTGAGGCAGTTGGACAGAGAGGTAAAACTTTGGAGGAGGATATTGAGCGACATATACCGGCTGGCGACGAGCTTTCATATATAATCGAGCATCGTACGCCAAGCCGTCTGAGCGGGGCATCACGGTCGGTGGCGAGGCTAAGGCGGAGACCCTACATACGGCATTAAGGTCGTGGTGCTGTGCCCGGTTGCGCCCAGCCGTCAAACGCAAACTCCTTCTGAAGATGTGGAACGTGATTCGGGACATGGCCATGGCTCCGAGGGCGTCTGTGGTGGCGAGTTGCTCCAAGTCCCGGAACGCTTTTCGATGAGCCGTAGCCTGCGGCATACCGGGGCATCGCATGGAAGGCGTTGGTTGGCCCATCGAGCTAGGACATCTACCACAGATGACAGATGGGTTCGGTCATTGATCAACCGAGTAAGGGAGCATGCTCACTTCAAAGGCTGCATTATCGCCTACCTCGCCATGTCGCACTTGGGAATACCGACCCCGTAACCCGAGAGACTGGAGTCCTGGATGCCTCGCGCGCAACCTGTGCACTCGTCCGACACAGCGAAGGTGCACGTCTGTAGAGCTGTAACCAACAGTTTAGCCCCTGCGGCCCAGGGTCACACTGACGACTCACCAATCCCCATCCTGACTCTCCTTAGGTCAAGAGCTGGAAGGCGCGCCGAATAGCCTCTCCTCCAAGAAAATCGGTGCCATTAATAATAGAGCATGTACAGAATCTACAATACAATGCGTGCGTCATAGCAGTCTCCGTGTCCAACAACAAAAAGCCATGATATGATGGGGTAACAAACCTGTACCCTTACCTCCCCTGCCACGTCTAGAAGTCGCCAAGATCAATCTCCACGCTCTGCAGCAGACTCGCCTCGAAGCTCATGTTCCCACTGCCCTTTGGAGCGTCCCTCGCTGGGGTCACCGCAGGCGAGACCGAGCGCGGCGTCGAACCGTTGGCGCCGGGGGTTCCTGGCGTGCCAGGTCTGCAGCAGGGCGGTAAAGCGAATGTAAGTACGCACCACAGTCACCGCCACGAACACCCCAATACAAGCAATTCGTCAACGAGCCACCCTCGCACACGCTCGCGAAGAAAGCGAACACCGACCTGGAAGTTCCCGCGCCCAACATCTTCGCCCTCAGCCTCGCCGCTGCATCCATCGCCCCTCCGCCCGCCCCTCCCGTGGGGGTCGCAGCGCCGCTCCCCGCCGCGGCGCGCATCAGCTTCTCGCGGCGCCGTCTCTCCATCTCCGCGCGCTCGGCCTTGCGCACCTGCTCCTGGTTGAGGCGGCGGTTGCGCTCGTTGACCTTCGCGAGGACGTCCGCGTCCTGCGCGGGGGGAGGGGTGGGGGCGGCGCTCGCCTGGAGCTCGGCGAGCTGCGCGTCGATCTGCGCGAGCTCGGCGAAGTCCTGGCGGCGGAAGGCGAGCGTGCGCGCTTGCTGCAGGCGTGAGCGCTCCATCGTGAGCGAGGTGCCGGACTTGGCGGCCGAGGCGTTGATGTCGCGCTTGCGCTGGAGGATCGCGGCGATGTCGCTCTGTAAGGAGCGAGCGATAGCAGTGAGCGGTATGGTAAGATACATGGGGAGGGGGAGGGTCGACGGACCTCGGTCATGGGCTGGTTCGCGAGCTTCTGGAGCTGCGCGACCTTCTTCTCGAGTTGACGCTTCGTAGGCAGCTTGACCTTCTCGGTCTCGCATGTCTTCTGCAAGCGTTCGAATTCTTTCTGCATGCGAGGCAGCGTATATCAGGTCAGTGGTACTATCCAAGTTGGGACGCCACGCACATCCTCGAAGGGGCCATTGGAAATCTTGTCCATGGCGAAACGACGTGTCGAGTCTCCATGCTTGAGCTCAAGCTCTTGGTTCACGGTTTGTTCGTTCACCTTGTAGGGCTTGACAGTTGCTTCTGGGATGTCTGCGTCCGGCCCAGATGATGGACACTAAACAAGCGCGTTCTTGTGGGTAGGCACGGCAACCTACCAACAACCTCGCATATTCGGTACACCGGCTGTTTGTTCTCCTCGCCGATGAGGTATCGCACCCAGGCGCCTGGGTTAATCTTATGAAGACCTATACGGCGCTCAAGGAAGGCCAGATGGGACGTTACCCTTGATGTACTCCGCGAACCACGGCGCCATGCAGAACTTGGCGATTTGATTTCTACCGACACGGCACTTGTCCAGGTCCTCCACCGTTATTGGGGGCTCCTCTTCTGGGGCGGCTTTGCTGAACAACTTGCGGTCCCGTTCCTCTTCCTCCTCATACTTGGTGATCTGACCGTCCTCTTCTTCTTCATCCGACGTCTCCATATCCATCGGTGAATCCGAACGATCGCGCCGGGGAGAGTTTGCCTTCGTCTGCTGCCGTCAGAAGATATCCCACGCGCCGAAGGGAAGGAATCATGCGTACCCTTTTCTTCTCGTCCTTGGCTTTCCGCTTCGCCTTCAGCTCGTCGAGCTTTTTGCTCTTCTCTTTCGTGGCGCCACGGACGACGTGTTGCCCTTCAAGATGGTGAGCTGTGTGCGCGATACTGAGGAAGAAAATGAACGTACGTTTCGCAGCCTTGGACACACCATCCTCCGTTGTTCCCGCTCGTCCACTTTGGAGCTTCAACATCTGGTCTAGCTGCCGCTTGTCGGCGAACCGCTGTAGCTCCTCCTGTCGTTGGGCAAGAAGCTCTTCTCGCTCGAATTCGGGCATCATCATGAGACTGAAAGACAGTGAGAAGACAGAAACAAAAGCACGGCGACAACCACATACCGACTTCTGTCCTCTTCGTCGATGAACTTCCCTTCCAATGGGTATGGATTCGACTCTGAATCCTCCTCGCTCTCAGGCTGACCTGCATCCGACGCCGAGTCATCGTTCGCGCTTTAAACGCGAGTCAGGGAACAAAATGGGTTGTTGGGAGACAAAAGAGGGCTTACGCAGACTTGTGCCGTTTGGAAGACGTGTTTTGTTGGCTTCTCTTCCTCTTCTTTTCCGTGGCGCCGGCGAGCTCGAGCAACTCATCGTCAATGTCGCCCTCTGAGTCAGACATAGTAACCAAAGAATGTGGAGGAAGAGGGAGCAGGAGATGGCGAGAGGTGAATTGTGGTTTGGAGCAAGGAGAGAGAACAGTCTTGCGAGAGCGGTCCAGCACCGCTCCATCAACCGGCCGGAATCAGCCGGACCTAGCCTTTCGGGGACGCGTCTTGGGCGCCTACATTACTCCTCCAACCTGGAAGCATTCGCGGATTCGAGTTTGTTTGCCATTCTCTCGTGTTTCTATCCATCCTCGCTGTCCCTTATACCCATACACGCTGGGCTCCAACTTCGCATTTTATACGGCGAATATAGCCAAATCAACGGACGAAGTCAGCCTGAGTTTGTGTTCTCTCTACGGGGATAATTTTTTCGGCCATGGTGGTGAGCACTTGCGATCTCTGCCTGGCTTGGCTGAAACCTACGTGACGCGCAGAAAATCAACGTTCTCCAACATGCACCCTCCGCACACCTACCGGCACGGCCAGGAGACCCCACACCAACTTCCAGAAACCTTGACCCGCTCATGCATCCCTTCGCACGTGCGAGGGAACGGACACGAGCTCTAAATGCGGCGAAGATGGAGCGTATGTTCGCAAAACCATTCGTGGCCAGCTTGGAGGGCCATGTAGACGCGGTTGAGACCATGGCTAGGAAACCGGATACATTGGATATAGTTGTGAGCGGGAGCTGGGACGGAGGTGCGTACCCTTTGACAAAGGATTAGATGCAGGTTTACCCGTGGACTTTTTTTGGCTCTTCTGGTATTCTTCCCCGCACGAATTCGGGTTCATACATCTCGGGCATGGGTATATGCTATGGTAGTCCGTGGTAGGGCGGATGTTTGAGGACGCGCGAGAATCCCCGCACCCCTCTGGTCCCAAGGTCAGGTCCAACTGGGATCCTAGAGTGGTAGCGTTTGAATCAAAGCCTACTATACGATCTATTATGCGTCCGAAAAGTTGGCCCATCGTATGGCCTAGAGGCTCGTTGGCTGGACACCGCCGGCTTGTGGGCCGTCTTCCCCACAGTCTCGACGAGCGACCCAAGGTTAAACAGCAAATTATCGTATTTGGGGCTGTCATTCAAATAAAGCGACTAAAGATGAGTGGAAAGTGACCAGTACCCCTGCAGGCACAGGAATTACCTCTCCGCCTCCGCTAGCTCGTTTCCATACTCGAGGATGCATACCCAACTCGTATCTCTCCCCCTAGCCTTGATAATTCCTCATGATCCCGCATGCTTATTGCACCTATTTTCTTTCTAGGACTCATTCTCCACGATGTATCAAGAAGGCAAAGATTGTTCCAAGTTGATGATGCACACAAGGGGAAGGTTTCCGGCGTTTGCTTTGGGCAACATGATCGGCTCTTAAGTTGCGGGGTGGACCGGAACATCAAGTTGTGGAACACCCAGAGCAGCTTTGACGATGACGAGTCTGGCGCTGGTCCTTCTCGAGTGAGTAGTATGTTGCATTTCCCTTCATTCCGCAGCGTAACGTAATGTGACACCTGTAGAGAAAACCTGTCAGCATATTCCCAGGAAAGGCCGCATTCAAGTATGCTTCCACACCTCCAAATGCCTTGTCCGCTATCCACTGACTGCACCACAGCTCGATAGACCACCACCGCTATGACCCTCTTTTCGCGACAGCGTCTAACCTTGTCCAAGTGTGGGACGAAACGAAGTTAGCAACGCTTTCCTCCCATTTTGTCGTGTTGTTGAATACCTCGGACCCTAGGAGCGCTGCTATATCAAACCTAACCCTACCCACTTCGACAGAAACCGTCACCGCCGTCCGTTTCAACCTTGCCGAGGCGTCAGTACTAGCCAGCATCGGTTCGGACCGCAGTTTCACGCTCTATGATATACGAACTGGAAAGGCTGAGCGGCGGATTATCATGCAAGTACGTCAAGAGCCCTGCTCTTCCTGCAGCATTCCGAACGAATCAGACCTCTAACCCCATTCATACTCTCTTCTAGATGCGCAGCAATGCACTATCGTGGTCTCCGACATTCCCGACGACAGTTCTGCTCGCGTCGGAGGACCACAATCTTTACACGTTCGACATCCGCGCTCTCAACAACCCTTCGCAAATATACAAAGGGCACGTCGCTGCGGTCATGTCCTGCGACTGGAGCCCGACGGGCCTCGAGTTCGTCAGCGGTGGCTGGGATCGGACAGTGCGGATATGGAAGGAAGGACGGGGGTCCTCCCCTGAGGTCTATCACACAAAACGCATGCAGAGGTATGAGCTCCCCTGCGATCGTCGGCGGGTGAGCAGATAACGGATGCAGAACGCACTGCGTCCTCTCGGTAGAGTCATGTCGACACTGTATACGGGGGACTCGCGCTTCGTCCTCTCGGGCTCGGACGACGGCAACGTCCGAGTCTGGAAGGCCCATGCGTCCGACAAGCTGGGAATCATCACCGCGCGCGAGCGCGCTGCGATCGAGTACCGCGAGAGCCTCAAGGCGCGCTGGAGGGCGGACGCCGAAATAGGAAAGGTTTCGCGGTACGTTATGGCTCCCCCTCTTTTTTTGCCGACAACCACGACTACGACGACCGCTGATACGGCTTCGGCTTCCTGGGCGGGGGGCACGACAGGACGCGGCACCTCCCGAAGCCGGTGTACAAGGCGGCCCAGCTCAAGAGGACGATGCTCGAGGGGCAGCGCGTCAAGGAGGAGCGGCGGCGCAAGCACACGCGGGCGGGCGAGCACAAGCCCAAGGCAGAGCGGAAGAAGGTCGTCATTATGGAGCAGTCGTAGGATTGTACTGTTTTGTCGTTGGTGTGTGTGCAATGCCTCTTTTCCGTGTTCCGCTTTTCGTGCACGACGGTACCGATGGGCTGGTGTGAGCTCCCTTAGCATGGAAGACCGCACCACACGTTCTGGCGGACGGGGTTTCCGAAGCAAGGCATGTCCTTATCGTGCACTCCGTCACTTCTTGCTGACCTGGAATTGCAGGTAATAAATCTAGCACGATGTCCCGGCCTTGCCTACCTGACACTGCGCTGCAGTCCACCAACCCCCGCCGCCTTCGATGTTATGACACACATGCCCTCATCGCACGCATGCCCCGCATCTCTGGGGATTTCCGGAGAAGTGCAGCATTGCCCGTTGAGCGGCCCCTTGATATTACGACCATATGCCGAATCGCTTGCCCAGACGAAGTTGGTGGATGCGGGGACCGTGCCTACCCCACACGGCGTGAGACGTGAGCCCCCTGGGAGTGGGGATGGATGGGCCTTCGTCAGGACAAAGTTGGGGCCGGTTGGACGACGTGCTACCTTGCGAGCAAACAAGAGGGTATTCTCAGTCTGCCGACCAGGAACTTGGCCGTTCGGTCAGGTTGCTGACTTGCATTTACGTAGGTTCGCGTGCGGGTTAAGTCGGCGCGCTAGTGGGGAAGAGGATCTGACTGGTAGTTCTCGTCATTTTGGCTCACGCCCAGAGCAAGCTGATTACATTCAGGTTTTTCCACAGGCATGAGGTGTTATTTGGAGAACGATTCGTTTTACGTTCGGACGAAACCAGCCGAAGACTAGACCGCCAAATTAGGCATTTGTGTGCAGAATCAGGGGCACTGCGTTGAGGTGATCATTCACCTGTATACCAGTTGTATACCCTGAACATTTCGCTCATTCCATTCCCTTCTTTCAGGTCTGGGCTTTCGGCATCTCTGTTTAATTTTGTCATGCGTTGTCTTTCCCCGGAAGTGAGAGTCAAGAATAACGGGCCAAGCCAAAGGAGATCCCCCGAGGGAACCCTCCGGTGGTCGTGGGCATCGCGGGGTACGATACAGGCGATGCGCTTCATCCAGGCCGTCATCCTTGGAGCACCTTATTACTCTCAGTACGTGACTCTTCCCTTCACCCCACTTCGAAGAGAAGGGTTATTAGCTGAGTGCATTCAAAGCCAGCCTCGGTGACGTAGCTCATGGCGGTATGTATGCACGTTGTTGGCACGAAGACCGAATCGCCGCTTAAAGCTTCAACTGTTCAACCGCCGATATCACGTCCGCGTCTCCATTGGCCTTACGAAGCGGCTGCTTGCTATTGGTTGCAGGATGTCGATACGATCCGCGGCGCACCCTCCTTTCTTAACTGCGGGCGTGGACGCCGATGTGAGCCTCAATGAAAGATGCACGTCGCTGCGAATTCACAGAGTGGTATGGCGGGAGATCGAATTAAAGAGGTGTGCACGCTGCCTCTCCCTTCCCATTACACCTCGAATCCTTACATGTACAGGAGTGTTGTGATTCACTATGGGGAACAACGTACGTGATTGGATGCGTTCGCTGATTCACCTTTTCCCCCGGCGGTAGCAACGATCAAGGTGAAGCAGCGTTTACCTTGGTCACTGACGACTGTGGGGCGGTAAGCATGGCTCCTCGCGTCATTGGGCTTCCTTGACAATTCTCCACGTCCTCCGGCGTCAGTATACAATTTGCGCCATTCTAAGCCATTCGTTCGCAAGAACAATTTGTAGATGGACGTGCCCGTGCTCCGGTGACTAACACTAGCTACGGCGTCCAGACCACGACGCGTGACGTCTGTGCGAACCCAGCGGCCGGGGTCAGACACGTTCTGCTCCGACAGGCATCGGATGCTTATAGAAATCTTCAAGTGGTTCGCAGCCCTGATTCCGCGCATCGATGTGCAGAAAAGAACCTCCCGGATGTGCCGCACGCCTGCTGCATGGAGAATGATGTCCGCCCCGCAATTTGACTTGCGCAGCCCCAAAAGACAAGGCGAATGGAAGGTCAGAATATGAAGACATCGACGCTTGGCGAATTCCTGGGGAATTCACGGGCACAGCGGCGCGCTGGCGTGCGAACCTTGCGGACACAATAGGCGGTCATATGCAGCTATCCCGTCGTAGGGAAAGGATGGCCTTCGGATCGGTCGGCGAAGAGCGCTGGGTGGGCGGCTGCAAGGCGTATAGAGTCATACCCGCCCGTCCTGGTCTCGAATTGGGACGGGTGGGGCTTGTTCGTAACGAATACAAAGTGGAGTGGCACCACATTTGCTCTATTTAAGGAGATAGAAGATCTGGATGGAGGAGGATCGACGGTGGGGGACATAGCAAGGGACAAATGCGATATGGAATGGCATGAAAATCCAGGGATAAGTTATGTCAGGAGAGTAAAGGTGGGATGCGAGGATGACAGACAATCTGAGTATCATACAACAAGGCAGTCCGACAATTCTAAGTAGGGGATCGGGGCCCGGACGTGCTTAAGGCACGACACAGCGCTTCATGCCCCGCAGGACTTGCGTCAGGGCGAACTGGAGTAATTTTAGATAGTCGCTGGACAGACCAACGCTGCCACCTGTGGAAGAGGACGCTTGTGAGAACGGGCAGCGGAGACCGGGTGACGTCGAGCTATGAAACAACGCTCACCAGTGGAATAACCGCGAGGGTAGAGGGTACGTAGTCACGACATCACCCCTCAGGTTAAGCGTCGTAAGATAATCGATCGCGCGTACTCCGATCCCGGCTCGATGCCGGGGCTCTCGAGTCCGAGCCCGGCTTCGGGGCTGCGGACGT
Source organism: Ganoderma multipileum BCRC 37180 (assembly GCA_000338015.2). Taxonomy (NCBI): domain Eukaryota; kingdom Fungi; phylum Basidiomycota; class Agaricomycetes; order Polyporales; family Polyporaceae; genus Ganoderma; species Ganoderma multipileum. The sequence continues at coordinate 6,200 of BACB01005689.1, read as the reverse complement.
AATGTCGACGGCGAATAAAGCAACGCCCGCTGCGAGGGCGAGCACGATTGGCGCGGCGGACAACGCCAAGGAGTTCGACTGCCATGCGAAGCACAGAGTCAGCGAAATGCCCGAGTATATATAACAACGCTTCGCGTGCCAAGCATGATCGTCAACTTACCGAGTATCCGCTCCAGCGAGCGCCACCGCGGGTGTACGGACGCAGTTGCGAGGGCCCGTCGAAGACGATCGGAGGGGGCAGAGGCGCTGGGGGACTCCAGACACCGGATGAGGACGAGACGTTCCTGCGGGGCGCTGCGTTGGACCTGAGCCCGAACACACGGAAGGAGACGAAGGGGGCATTGCGAGGTCGAGCGGGCCCGTCGAGCGTGACGGGCTCAGGGAGCGGCTTTACAGCATGTCGGTGGAGCGAGTTTTGCGTAGGTAGTCGTGCACGGCGGACTGAAGAGGATGCTGCGGCGTTAGAGACGAGGAGCCTGCTTGACTCTCCAAGCCGACTGGGAGCATCAAAAATGTCGAGGATGTTGAGGTCGAACGAGGGGGAGTGAGGTTCGTCGACAGGGTATGCGGCGATAGAGGACATCCTACGGGAGGATGATCTCGAGGACATTGCACGAGTGGAAGTGCGTAGGGCAGAGGTGGAGGCACGGACAGTGGGGAGAGCGGACCGCAATGGCTGCATCATTGTGTAGTGGTGAGAGAGGGCCTATGTTTAACCAGGATAAAGGGGAGTGAGGGGGGCAGTCGGCCTTGGGAGACAAGAGGACCTGCATAGTGGAAGTTATTATATGTAACTGGGATATACGCACGTTTTCCGGGGACATGCAGAAAGTCTCAGGCTTGAACGACAGATCGCATTTGGCAATGCAGGGGGACGCCAGCGGGCCGGATATGATGCGGCGTTATGACAGCAGTGATGATTGCCTGGGAGAAGGCGTTCGAATAGGCGATCGCCCAGCAGGGAACGCCTCGGCCCTCAGTTACGTGCTTCGTGTCGTGTCGCGACGCTTCGCAATGCACACACTTGGCCCCGCAGCACTGGTGACGAGCATCGCGCTGCCCGACGCATTGCTTATCTGGCCGGTAAGCTAGCGATCATTAGTGCCTCTGGGCATCGAGCAAGCGAGGGTGTACCACTCACCGCCATTGCGGCTACACCCGCTTAAACGCCACCCAGGTCGACAGAAGAACTTGTCAAGTCCCCAGGAGCACACGGCTGATACCGTGCGTTGTCGACGATGACCAACCACGAGCGATCGAAGGATCGGGAGCCAACCACGCCGCCGGCTGGCTGTCAGATGCGTATTGAAATCTCCCGAATGAGAGCATCCGGGTGGTCTTGGTATTGCTCGCCGCGCCACGGCGCCGAAAAAGACTCGAAGAATGTTGCGAGGCTGTTCGCAACACGTCTGCGCCGGTGTTTGCACTTGGCGACATGCCCCACGAATTGGGACTGTGGTACCCTGGCTTCTGGTAGAGGGTCGGAGGTCGGAGGTGGGCCGTCTATCAAAAGGGTAGGTGCCACGGTAGGACCCTAGTAAACGAGCGTTATTCAGAAAACCAGAAAACAGAACTGCGCACGTTGCAAACGATTACAGCATGCGAAGGCATTGATTTTCCGGGGTCCGTCGTGTAGGCCAGATGGGGAGAGGTACCTGGTGCAATCGCATCCGGGAGCGCAGGTCGTGGATCACGACGTCGATGCGTCGAAAGGAACCCGGAATAAACGGGTTTTCAGGGAATGTCCGGCTGTAGCGAGGGGCCAAAATTAGACATGAGCGCTCCAACCCATGTCTTAGCCGGCGATTAAGTCCTCGGTGCAGTATTTGGGATATTGTTACCTTGACCTGACGATCTTGATCGTTAATTACAGTACCGCTCCAGACGTCCGTGCATCACTACCAACCGTCCGCTGATTGACCTTGATCGCAAACCTCTGAGACCTGTGCCGTCTCCTGGTGATCCTGAGGTCGGGACATGACGCTCCGGATGCTGTCGAGGGATCATCGCGCTCAGGATGACTCTAAGCGCCGATGAACTCACTGTCCCCACCAGAACGTGTAAAGTCTTGGCTGCCAAAGTTGCGGGCGCAAAGAGGCATCTCCGTGAGCTTGGCCGGTGAGCGTCCCGACGAGTCAGGAGGAGTGGGTGTGAAATGTAATAGGGAAGGCCAGGCCAGGTCGGAGTCGCGACATAGAGTTAGGGAATCGACTGTGAACAGCAACGGCGCAGGTAAGGCCGGTCAGGTGCCAAGTAAGCGACAGAACCATATGGGGAGATCGTTTGCCAAACCTTCTGGATCCGGGGTAGACGGCGGTTTCCAGAGCTTCGGACACGTCTGTCCTGAGTGTGGTAAAAGGCGTACAGCGGCTTCTGTATTGATTCGTCATTTGACCGTGCGTTGGCGCGCAGATCTACTGCGGTGTGTCCTATTTTCAGTAGCCTCTGCTCTTTCATGAACCGTCAGCTTGGCCAGATGCTCATGCAGAGAACGCCTGAACTCACCGAGAAGGCTTAGCCTACGCCCATTTGGCCATCGAGATTGTATGTTAGGTTTGGCATGTCGTGCCAGGCATGCGGGGTAGCTGCCAGTGTGAGGTCCTTGGGAAAGAACTTTCAAGAACATCAAACGGCACGTCCCGGGCGCCAAATACGAATTCCTAAAAACTTATATTAGCTCAAACCATCAGGTCGAAGACGAATGGCGCTGACGGCTACATGGCTCCCGGTCCTGCCACATGACGGCGGCGCAAAGCTATGGGGACAACGTGCGTGAGGATGACAAGTAATCACGCCATGGAAAGGACGTACACGCCTCTCCAAAACGACTGATGTGATTCGGCATTATGTCAAAGGAAGATGTGGGGTAGAATTGAGCCGCTGGAAAGTTAGAGCGGTAGCACTTGGTCTTGGTTGATCATAGGTCCCAGGCTCCACCTAAAGTGACGCTGCGCTCTACCTTAAATGACGTCCTATGGCCCAGTGTTGCTCGTCGTTGACCGGGAAAAGTAGATGCTGCGCAAGTAAATCAGCATTCGCCGAGCAGTTCTTAGAAACTTGAAGTACTTCAGCTTCCCTATGAGCGTTCGCACACCCGGCCGGCCCTCCTGTGACTCGTGCAGCGCAGCTCGTCGAACATAGATTCGACGTATTGTCATGATCCGAACGAGCGACAGCTTTCGGAGGTTGAAGGCTAGAGAATGTGAATGTCCATAATGAATACTCCGCAGGTCTAGGCCAACCTTCAGCGCGCTCTCATGATGAGGTGGATGAGCGAAGAACTCACACAGCACAATCTCCGGTCACCAAAATGGCGACGGCTTCACCTCATGGCCATATTTGAGGTATGCCGAGGGGTTCTAAGCTGGAGACCAAGTCCGAGTCGCTGGGAAGGTAAATTCATCTGTGGTAAGTCGGGCGATGCTCGGGGCATAGGTATAGACTAGGCTAATATCCGAGCGCAGTCAAATGGCATGTCGTGGCGCCGCCCATGAAAGCCTGCACGCTTTCACTGCGTGGGTTTTGGATCCCGAGGAGCCCATATTGTCTTCCCAACCATTCCAGCATGAACGGCGGTAGACCTATTAAAGAAAACTAGTTTTCAGCGGACATGAGCGTCGCAAGACAATGGATTTTACACAACACAGACCAACCAATGATTGCTTATCCTATACCATTATGTAAATCAAGAAAATGCGGCATAGTCGAGGTTTGTTGCTGCCTCGTCACCGCGGCACTACCGGCGGTGGGACCCCAGTGGGAGGTTTGGCACCACCAGGACCTGTGATGCCACTCGTTATATGGGCGCTCGCTCACCGCCACCATCTCTTCCCGACTTCATCCCCTTCCCCTGCCCTGCCCTTTCCTTTCCAATGGCAACTGTTTACCCCCTCCAGTCCGACAAGTGTTGTACCTGGAACACCCACACGCAAATGCCAGAGCGTATCCATCTCCGAGGCCGTGCGACGTTGCCCAGGCCAGCCCAACATAGTTAAGGCGTCGATTGGACCAACGCATCCTCGACTCTCGGGCATTCATCTTATCCGCCGACATCTCCCCAGGCCCTCATCGACGGGGAGGATCGTGAGGCTAGTCATGGCACTGTGTGTGGCCGATGGAACACCACGCCGTTCGATGATGCATGGCGTTCTCTCGATTTAGCAAAGGTCAGCAGCTAGAGTACTTCGCCGTGGGCACGAGGCTTCATCAAACTGCCTCGTTCCGTCCCGGCTTTGCTCTCGCACCCTCGAATTGCCCGGTTCGTACCCAGGCCTCATTGTTTGCGCATGTCCGGTCTCGCGCCAGCGCAACATTGCGAAGGCGTGTTCTCGGAGGCCGATAGGTGCTCATATACCTCTGCTATCGCCTTCGATGTGAGCGATTCGTTCCACCATCCGCGGTACACCCGAAATCTTTCTCCCTTCACCCGCTCCTCTTTTCACATCCTTCCCGCTTGTTTTTTTCTTTCACCCGTGATCCTAACGATGGGTGCTGGTGACTCGGAACTTCCACATTGCAGCCCCGGCGAGGCGAGCGCCCAAGAGCGCAACCCGTTGCCACAATACGGATTCGGTGCTGACGTCGGCTTCGAGCAGCTAATCGACAGCAATCCTTTCCTCTTTCGAGTTCACACCCCCAAGGAGCCATCGCCCTTCTACGACAAGACGGAGCCGTACTTCGTCGGCCAGGCGTTCGCCGATAACGTCGGTGCTTCGGCATTCCATGCGTCAACCCTCTCACCTTATCGAGCGCCATCGACGTACACCTACGCCGATGTGTCGAAGCACATGGATTGGACGACTAGGGCGTCGTCGCCGTACGTTTCGACGTCCTTCAGTTTCGCCTGGGCGGTCTGGGAGGCCACGAGGCGGTACCACCACGGCATGAAGCATGGTGTTGAGATCGCAATCATCGACGCGAAGGCGTTATCGGGCAAGGCTGTCACAGCAGTTGAGCTGTTGCGTCAAGGCGCACCTCAGGAGTACGTACTTTTCATTCCTCAGCGATCGCCATGCCCAGGACTGACGCGATAACACAGCCGCCACCAGGACCACTGGAAGTGGTACCGATACGCGCTGGAAGCGCAGGACGTCCTCATCTGGGGCTACATCCCTGGGACCGCCGTGCTCGCATCAATGCCCCTCACGCACATCCTCTCGCGGCTTCCGTCCTACTTCCTGAACCCCGATCCGTCGATTCTCCACGACACGCCAATCAGCCGCGTGGGCTGGGATTACGAGCGCAAGAAGTACACGTACCGCGCCTTCTGCCAAGACATGTCCGAACGCTTCCTCCGCCTACCCGCCGATCGTCGTCTGCGCGACACTTCGGCGGGCGCCGTCCGCCTCGCCATTGCCCTTCTCCGTCCGTGGTTTCACCGACTCGCAACCGAGGACTTCACGACCGCGACGGCAGTCGCGTGCGAGCTGGCGCAGACGATCGCGCGCTGGCCGGGGCTCTGGTGGGTGCGCGAGCACCCCGAGGTCCACGATCTGATCAGATGCCTCGTCCACATCGTCGGGGAAGAGGCACGCGAGGCCCGCCGCACGCAGGTGCTCGCGGACGCGACGCGCATGCAGGACATCGTTGGCGGCCTCGAGCAGCTCGCGCGCACGTTCCACTCGCGCGAGGCGCGCTCGAACCGCTCGTCTTTCACCCTCCCCGTGTCCTCCACGGCGTCCGTTATCGACGAGGACGAGACCAAGGTCGACAGGGACCTCGCTTCGTTCGTCCTGAAGCCGATTTTGGCCGAAGAGGAGAAGCGCGTAGAGGTTGTCCGGCCACCAGTGTTCTCGCCCCCTGTTCTTCCCGTTCCATCATCCAGCTCCAAACCGATCCCCGACCCATTGAGCGTGTCGCCCGAGGCGGACGCTGGTATTGCGCTCGGCCCGTCCCGGGAGGTGCACGAGTACGAGCACGCGGACAAGGGGAAGGAGAAGGCGCACAGCTCCTTCGTCGATCGGGGAACGTCCCCCATCATGGATGCAGCTCGCCGGCTGTTCGACTCCACGTTCAGGGCGGCAACTAGAGTTAGCGCGAGCGCTGCCCCAGTCCCTGCGGAGGGCGACTCCTCGTCGGTGGACTTCTACGCGCGCACGGCGTCGGCGCTGTTGACGGGCTTCTTCCTTGGCACGTTCATCACCCTGTGCGTTCTCTCGCCCCACCGGAGGGAGATCGCGAACCACTTCACGTGAGCGGGC
>BACB01005688.1:0-45554 GCA_000338015.2 Ganoderma multipileum BCRC 37180 | reverse complement strand
GGGGGGGGGGGGGGGTCGGAAGGTGGTAGAGCGATGTTCGAGATGAAGCCACTGGCGTCGAAGGGAAAGCTCGAACTCTCTAACCCAATCATTTATATTCCCCCCCCCCCCATCCTTTCAACTCGCCACTGTGCTGTACAGCGCAGAGGCCAGCCAAAGCGTCGTCGAGCATATGGCGCGCGTGCCGTGCAGAAGTGCCTCGTAGGCACTACTACCAAATATGGATCAGCATCGCACAAAGCTTCGCCGACCTCGGCTAGCCGCTGGCGTATATGTCGGGGAGCGAATCTGATGGTTGATCTAGAATGGACGCTTTGAGCCTATGTTCGAGGGTGGCCCCCCCAAGGCCCTCACGAGCCTGATAGAAAAATAAGTTCTAGACACATCTTGTAGTCGTGCGAAGATCTCGCGATCAGTGCGTACGCGCCCAACGAACGTTTGCAGGAAACGAGCGAGAAGTCAGGAAGATTAAAAGGGCCCACGGAGTCGAAGGTGCGACCAGGGATTGACTCACAGATATTCTGGATCATTACTCCGATAGGCACCAAAAGTTAAAGTGCCACTCAGTAGAAACACATAAGCATTAGTGGCTGGCGCCTCGAGGCAATGGCGGTGGAGTTGCTAACCACGAGGCTTGCGCTTTGGTCGCATGAAGCTTTGTGCTGGTCTTGTTTCCGACTACAGGAAGTTTGGACAATCGAAGTCCTATACGATAGGAGAAACTGTTGGGGGATTCGTTAGTGATCGATAGCTGCCATGTCTTGCCATAGTTGGAGCCAAAGGCGGTCCATCATCGATGTCTACTCACCCGCTTGGTCCATCCGAAGACCTGGAGGTATGCCGAGCTCCCTGTAGTCGACGAGTCTGGATGCGCCTCGAGGTTATGAGTCCCAGGCAGTTAGTGCTGGTGTAACCCAGTCAATTGTAGTCGGCACCGATCGAGTCCATGACTAGTCTTCCTATTGTTTCTGCAGGCGGACACAAGGCTGAACGGATTGCTTTCTCTAGCATACAAGTGTTGGGGTAACCAGATATCTTGGTCTCGAGCCCGTGGAACGATGCAGGTGAAAACTAGCTAGAGGCCAGCAAGCGCCCACGCAGATGTTCGATATCGGCTGTTTGCGCATGTTTGCTTCGGCACGGGCCGCTGTGGCCAGACATCCCTCGCGCAGCCTGAGCGTCGCAAGCATTGAGCTCTGCTCTCTGTTCGTCCTTCGCACTGCTTGGCTTCGTACCCCACTATTCTTGCAGGACGGCCTCATAACCACTCTAAATCCACGACCCATTGACGAGAGAACCTCGCTTCCTGACCTGCACTCGGCGTTATGGCGGCATACTTCTTCGCGTCCCCAGTCGACGTGGACATCCGGCTGGAGGGTGAAGATGACAGGAAAAAGGTTGAGATCAAGGCGGACAAGGAGAAGATGGTCTCTTGCCCGGTGTATTACGATGGAGAGTCCGTCACCGGTCAGGTATGCTCCCATTTTGCGCGCATGCTCTGTGCGTCTGCTAGGCGCAACCTCGGCCATTCAGGAATGTCTCTCTGACGGCATGCAACACAGGTCACCGTGCGCGTACGGGATGGCAAGAAGCTCGCGCATGAAGGTATCAAGGTCGAGTTTGTGGGGAGTATTGGTGCGTAAGCCGCTGCCGTGTTCCGCGGCCTGTACCTGAACGGCGTTCTCCAGAGCTCTTCTACGACCGCGGGCACCACCACGAATTCCTATCATTATCACAAGAACTAGCGGCACCAGGGGAGATGCGGCAGGCTCAGACATTTGACTTCCTCTTCAAGAACGTGGAGAAGCAGTTCGAGAGCTACCAGGGTATCAATGTCAAGCTCAGGTGCGCAGTCGCCACATCTTCTCGTTCGCGTTGACCTGTAATTTATACTTTCTGTCCCTATTCTTGTAGGTATCTCATTAAAGTGACTATTTCAAGAAGGATAGCGGACGTGACAAAGGAGAAGGACCTCTGGGTACACTCGTACCGTATGCCGCCGGACAGTAACAATTCTATCAAGATGGAGGTCGGGATTGAGGACTGCCTGCACATAGAGTTCGAGTACAACAAGTCTAAGTGCGTTTTGTACCTTATTTCTTTGGCCGCACTCTCCGTTTACCGCATACACCCCTACCTTTGCCTTGTGATGTTGCTTACATATGCACAGATACCACCTGAAGGACGTCATCGTTGGAAAGATCTACTTCCTCCTCGTGCGCATTAAGATCAAGCACATGGAACTTTCCATCATCCGTCGCGAGACGACCGGGTCGCCACCGAACCAGTACAACGAGAGCGAGACGATTACAAAGTTCGAGATCATGGATGGTGCCCCGGTACGAGGTGAGTCCTTCCTTCTTATCTCCCGCGCTCCAGCATACGCGCATATATCGACCCGTTATCTTGCCATCCAGGCGAGACGATCCCGATACGGCTCTTCCTTGGGGGCTTCGACCTCACGCCGACGTTCCGCGACGTGAACAAGAAGTTCAGCACGCGATATTACCTCAACCTCGTTCTCATCGACGAGGAGAACCGGCGATACTTCAAGCAGCAGGAGATTACTATCTTCCGGATACCTGAGGTACGTCTTTACCTCTTCGACTGTGCGTGGGACGGAGATATTGACAAGTCCACAGAACTGATGTGGACTTTGTTGTATAATACTGATTGTTTATTCGTTGGATTTATGTCACACACTGTCCAGGTGGACTGGATTGATCCTTAATCGACCCTTCGCAGCTCAGGTCGAGGTTTTCAAGATCTCAGGAGCGACCACAAAGTATTCCAGCTATGCGAAGTGTAAACTGACAATTCATCTCTCATAGGCCTAAGATGTTCTTAGTCCCCTCCTCTTTCCATGTTCTCTGACGCAATAGGTTCTCGCGTACAATCCCTGTGAGATGCGCCTGCTGTCTTACATCTACGTTGAATGCGTGCTAAAACCAAGTTGACAGCATCTCTCGATAGGGCTCCTGGCTGCCTGAGGTGTTGGGAGTATTCGTTCTAACTTAAACCACTGATAACGCGCCCCCTTGAACTCGAACCGCAAATATTGGAACATTGTCGGCCGCGAACGGACGGCTGGCGTGTGTTGAGTCGATCAGTGGCTGGGTTTGATATCCAACATGTCCGCCCGTCAAGCTCCCTCATCCTTAACAACCCGACATAGCAATCGTATGCCCCCAGTGTGAGTCTAAACATGATATTGGAACCTATTTGTAGTCTTATCATCGTCATGTTTGGTCGGCAGATATCAGTTGCGGTTCCACTCCATGTGCTCAGAAGCGACAGCAACATCATCTGTAGGCCATAGTTCTTCGTCCGATGATTATCACCGCGAGCGCCCAACGTTCGTGCAGCTGCCATCTAGGTGTTGAAAAGAACGTCATATATCTCCCCCCACTCTTCATCCGCTCGCCTTCCACCATCCCGTCATCCACGTCGGGTGGCATGAATTCCTCCCTTGTCACTATTGTCTTTCCTATTCTCGGTATGAAATGTTCCTTGTTTCGCTGATGCTCGGTCTAACTCGGTAGCCTTTGAAGCGGTTGGTTGGGCAGTGTGCGCCGTGGGGTGGGTTTGGGAGCTTTATAAGTCGCATCGTGGCCGGCTGGCATCCCGCGCCATGATGTCGCCTTCAATGGTGAGTACGATGCCTCCACGCGTGAATGCCTATCGATGCCTAAGTATATGTTCTTTGGACGCAGGATGGTCTCTTCCAAGTGGAGGGGCGGACTCTCCTTCGCAGTCGGGCCTCAAGCCTGCTTCCCACCATTAATGTTGTGACTACGCCAACGACCCCCGACATGCGTTCGCTGGAATCACCCGCTGTCGTCGTGGACGATCGCTTGACGATCGACACTTTGACCCTTCCCCGTATGGATAGTGTCGCTCCTCAACTCGCGACTCCTGTGGAGGCAAATAATTCACAATACCTTGAGATGTGAGTATCTTTCATTGACAAGATAATTGCTGATCACAACCCATCCGTCTTCCTAGTAGTAACGCGGACCAACGCCCGCAAGCGGGTGCTAACGCGCCACCCGATACCCCGACCCCAATACCCTCCAGCAGCGCTGACGCGATATCGCTCGTATCCTCGTCCACCATACCCCCGTCCTACCACACCCGACATTCGTCTTCCCACACTCTCCCTTATCCCATCGTCCAGTCTGTCTCTCCCCGCTCGCCGCAAGAGCCCCTCACGCCGCCTCCTGCACTCGTGTCCGAAAGGAGACCAAGGCAGTCCCGAGTGCGCGGGCCGCGCTCACGTGGTACGTCGCGGGCTTTGCTCCGGTACATGGAGCAGTCAAGCCCTCCACCGCTTCCTGGGGGCGGGGATGCGTTTGCCGACGCGCGGTCGGTCATGAGTCGGGCAGGAGCAGGAGGGCAGAGCGTTGTTGATGTTGATCGGAGGCACCAGCGGAAGCAAGCTGTGGATGGTGGAGTCCGTCTCGCTGGTGGACCTCTTGACAACGGGGCGCCAACTGGGGAACCTGAGTGGGACTATTTGTTATCGCCCTGATCGAAGCGAGATGCGATTTGAGCTGCTAGGGACGAGGTGTGGCAACGGACACGTAGATGCGGACACATCGTGGACGACTTCCCAGGATCTAGGATGGCCGTGGTGAGCGTCATCATTGGAAGACGATGAGAAGGCAGGAGCTGAAGGAGAGGTGTTTTAAAAGTTCCTGGTAGGTCGTTCCGATTCACGAAGACGTGGTTCGATCGCTGACGCTCGTTGGCCAGGAGTATGGTTGCTATGTAGACTGAAGGATATCTGTCAAATGGGAAGACGGCTTCGTCGAATATCGGTGCCTTTGGTGGCGGAACACTTGCCTGTTCAACATTCGATGTTCAACCTTATCATTCCCAACCGCCCAGCTTCCCAAATTTAGGGGATCCAGCAAGGCGCCCGAGCTTTAACCGACTTTCACCAGTCATATGCCAGTTCCAGCGGTGTACGGATGGTTTCTCTTCAGTACGTATCGTTAAAAGCGTCATTGCACCCCGTTGACGTTCTTTACCAGCACTAGTGCTTAGCATTCTTGGTTCACGGGAACCCTTCTTCGACAGGAGTTAAGCCTTGGACACCACTTTAAGTCGCCTTTGTCTTGGCTTGAAGTACGACTCCGAACACGGCAAATATCGGACAATTTAATGCCGTTGGCGATAGAAATGCCGAGTCAATAGAGAAGTGTTCGAGCATCTAACATCTACCGTATATGGCCCATAATACCGCAGTCCAGCTGTGACTGTCAGTGCAGCGGGAGAATCCTGCAGCGCACACAAAAGCTAGCGTCCTGATCCGCATGTAAAGCTATCCGACCAACGTGCCGCTGCAGTAGTTGGTCTCTTGAAGCTCACAATTCTTATTCTCGCCATATGTAACTTATGAAGGGAACATGCGCCTGCCTACGCTGGCCTGCGCCCGACGCCGCCTATTGGCCGTGACTAGGCCCCCCTCCCGGCTAGCAACAAGGTCCTCGCCTGCGTCCCGCCAGGTATTGGTGGTTGCGCGAGGCTCATGGTTCACGATGTAGCGTCCGATCCCACAAGTGCTTGTGTGCCCTCCTGAGGCCACAACACAAAAAGCACTCACCTGACCCACACCGTAAGCTTATCGTGAGGCAGATGGGGAGTGTGAGGTCCGGGCTTAGCGGGTGCAAACGGTGTCAGTGACTTCGGCGGCATACAGTATCATGAAGCGCCTAGAGTGAGGGGGGTGTAGCCCTCTCCACCAAAATCTGCAGTTTGATGGGCTGTAAACGAGCTGAAGGCATGGGCTCGCGCTCGAGGGTGGTCCTGGGTGGGGTAAGGAGCGCTAGCCAACTTGAACGAAGCGGAGAGAGACGTTCAAAGCTCAAACCATTCCTCGAGGATCCGCCCGGCACAAGTTCATAATCTCTAGTCACAGGCCATCTAACGAAAGAATATCCTAACATTCGTAGCAAAATATATAGTTTTGCGACTGGTTTGAACTTACCGTGCCCCGCCGGCCACTGGCATGATGCCATGATCGATATCGAACCTGAGGCGCTTGCGTCGTTGAGCGCCTGGGGCGTATGTAAGCGCCCGATCCAGTTGGAGTCGTCGACTGGTCGTCGCCAACAGCGCGCTCCCCTCTGAGATCTGAGCGGCGAGCTCGCCCTTTTGCCGCTCAGACCTGTTTCCTAGTCTCCCTCCTCGATGACGGCCGGCTATCTGTACCTGCACTATGCTTTCTAGGGCATGGGCCGTCATCCACACTCTGGTCTTCCCTTGGAATTTTGCCTCATGCCACCATTACCAGCCCAGGACCCGGAGCGATCGCGAAGGACCCCCACCCCGAAAACGGCCCAAACATGTAACATCGCAGGAGCCACATTATGTGCGCCACTTGTCGCCGTGAGTTCGTCTTACACTGGTGTGCGGCTTTTAAGATGCTGACCGCACGCACCCAGACTTGAGGCCGTGAACTTGGATGTCTTCCATCTAATAGTGAAGGAACTGTATCACCAAGAAGGGACGCTCCATAATCTCTCGCTGTCGTCTCGGAAGCTCCGCCACCTCTGCTACCCGACGTTGTTCGCCCGTTGCAAGTGGATGATCCTGTCTCATTGGAACTTTACCGCGCCTTTGTATGCCTACGGGCCATCCGAGGATCCACCCGAAGTGATTTGTCCATTCGTTCGGTGCGTCTCACTTTTTCTCTACTATCGAACCCTTCGCAAACGATCGTATACGCATAAGGCATCTAAGGATACTGGGACCATTTCAATATGACGAAGACGTGGAGCAATTCCACACCCTTCTTGGTCGCTTTCCCTTGATCACCTCAGTCACTTTCAGAGGGACGCGGGGTCTGGTACCGTGGCCCGCGATTAGATCCTGTCTCGTCAACCCTCGTATCACTTCCTTGCTGTTCGATGCCGCGGACACAGACCGCTTCAACTCGCCTCCTTACCCTTCGGACGGCACGACCACCAGTTCTCTCAAGCGGCTCTCACTTACTACTACCATGTGGCGAGAGCACGCGAATGTCACATCCAACACTCGCCACCGTGTCAATCCGAGGGATATGAACGAGGTTTATAGAGTTGAGCGGGAGTGCTTGACCGCCATTCTGCTCACAATGAACAATACAGCTACATCCCTAACGTTGCCTGTAGAGACTGCTCCCTTGCAAGAGATGTCGAACGTGCCTTGGTCGCAGCTCAAACACCTCTATCTTCATGGACGCTTCTTGGACGGCTCACAGACGGCAGCGATGCGAGCATTTCTGCCCTCTCTCGACTCACTGGAAACACTGTCAGTTCAGGCGGCAAGATCTAAGCACCTTGCGCGACCACGCCTGCTCGCACGCTCGTCCTCGTTGGGCGCACATCCTGTGGTGCCTCCCGAGGCTCCTTCTCACGACCCACCCGCTCACTCAAGCCCACCCGCGACCCTCGTCGAACGGCCAGCCACTCCTCCGGCCATCTTGCCCCGTTTACGTTCTCTCACTATCGCGTACCCCAATCCCGAAGATCACATTTTCTCCATCCACGCCAATCTCACGCACTTGTCTCTCCGCGACTGTCCGCGGTTCTACAATTTCTTCGCGTACGGAGAGCGAATCGGACCGCAGTGGGGTTGGAACAACCCGATTCTAAACCCAGCGCAATGTCTATCCATCCTGAAGCGTATGACACTGCCTGAACTGACTAGCCTTGAGCTGGTCTACATGGTGGCGGGAGCAGGGACGGACGACGACTTGCTCACGTATGTCAGCCACGCGTTTCCTGCGCTCTCGCATCTGGAGGTGCATCGTTATCGGCTCCACAGGACGGAGCGGGTAAATTACGTGCGTCTTTCCTGCATGCTCATGGGTTGAATACTCATTTGGCCTCTCTTCATACGCGCAGGCCCATATCGCGCGAACTCTGGCTGCTGCGAAGTCGCTGCGCACCGTTCGCCTGAACCTCGACTTCCACGACGACCACCAGGCGTACTGCGCCAACCCGGAGAAGCGAAAACGGTGGCATGACACGTTCATGGGACAGCGCGGCCCAGAAATCCTTACCATCATGCAGGAGTGCCCGCTCCTGGAGCATGTAGCACTCCTCTACCACGGGAGCTCCTCTGCGACGTGGGTTGAGTTCTGGACACCCTGGTGGCCAGGACCTCGCGTTGTCCTCAAGTACGATTCTGAGCATGTGTAGGTTCACATTCCTATCAGATCTGGTCACCAATTCACCGTTCGCACCCTCAGGGATTCGGAACCCTTGAAGAAGAAATGGTTGACGATGTGACAACCATGTCATTGGCCTCTGCGACAGCCGATGAGCCAGTTTAGACAGCTTCCCTTCGTGCGTCCCAGCCTGAACTGGTGCACCTTCGTTCTTCTGTATTGTACTGGATATGACTTCGGCACGGCTCGCTACGTCAATCATGCCTCGCATTCGGCCCATCAGCTGCAATCGTTGTTCTCTGTTGTCTCTGTTGTCGTAATTAATGTACTTGTTATTCGAGCGCGCAACTGATCCGGGACGTCAAGTCTGGGAACAAGGCCATTCGTTCCCCTTTCGAATGGTTTCTGCCGGCGGTTATCAAGAACACAGGTTCTTCGGTGCGTGGTCGTGGGATCCAGTCTATTGTATCCAAACTGAGGGGGGGCTTCACTCACTCGAATCTTCCTGCCGTGACCACACGGTGCAAGGTAAAACAACGGCTCACCAAGGACTTTGAAATTCCACCGCAGCGACGAGGAAGCAGTCTGCCTTCGATAGCCGCCCAAGAACAGCAAACTAGCATAGGTACAATGGCTCTTTTGTGCTACTTCGTTCAAGTTCCAGTTCCAGCGCATCAGGTGCCTTTCGCTACGCTCAACGCGGTGATAGGTGGCGTCTTCTTCGTTTTCCTTCACCGCCCTCCTGCGCCCACCGATAACCATCGCCACAATAGTTGAGATACTTAAAGGCCGAAGCGAACCGTGCCTAAAAGCACCCATTTCACACACCATTCCATCCCCGGGACTATATCGCGAATCGCCATCCCCCTACTCATCTGGCGTTGAAGCAACCAAAATCTTCCTCTAGAGCGAAATGCCGCCTCACGGCTTACTGCTGCTCCCCGAAGAGCCCTACCTTGGTTCTGACAGATCCGGCGCGAACATCCGAGGCATGGTTTTGGTGCGTCACTTCAACCGCTCTTGCTTGTGGAACGGGGCTCAACGATTATCAGGCCGATGCACTTCGACACAGACTGAAGGTTACACAGAGTACTACAGGATCCGCGATTACCTTGCCGCACGGAAGGAGCTTCCGGTCAGCAAGCGAGCGCGCGAACCATCCCCCTCCCTTGATGAGAACGCGATGGTAGTCGATGATGCCGCTCCTGTGTGTCCCCCGATCAAGCGCAAGCGCGGCCGATTTGAGGCCCCACAGTCGATGAAGGACCGGCCTTTCAGACGCCTTGCAACTTCCATGCGCGTTCGTTCTGGACCCGATGGGATCAGAGTGGTCCGTTTCTCCGTTTTGATCACACATGTGCTCGGTGACCAAGCACTGCTTTTACCAGGCAATGCGCCAGGAAGACGGGACAGTTCGAGTAGTTGTCAAGTCAACCCGTGCCCTGCAACCCGCAATCCGTCCACGATGGCGACTGAACGACACAAGGCCTAAGTTTTCTGTAGCGAGCCTGGCTCAGACCGATGAAAGCTTCCGGAATCCGCTGTGTAGGTCTTCCTTGCCTCGCTCCAATCCGTTACCGAGAGTACTGACCGTCGCTTCTCGCCCAGCATACCACTATGCTCTACACCTAGTAGGTCCTTAGTATGCCCATTTGTCCACGTTACCGATGCTTATACACTCACCGCAGAGACTCTGTCCTAAAGAGGAGAACGTACGCCATGCCGCCCTACTTCGTCACGATAACGTTGGCGACGTCTATGTGACGCCTATTGATACCGGTAAGCTCTGTATGCCCAATCATTTCTGTACGCCTACCCTAAGCTTGTGGCTTTCTAGCGGATTGTATCTAGTAAGCGTCTTTTTGACTGGGGGCTTTACTTCGGCTGATCCCTACTTTCCGAAGCTGGTTTTTCCAGGATGATTTTACCGTTGTCGATCCACTCCCCATGCTTTTAGATACGCCCCCAGTGGAATTTGCATCCTTCGAATATGATCCGCTCTCGGCGCCCGGAGAACTGGACAGCCCGGCGGACCAGGACCCTGAAGACAACTTCGGCGGGGTCTCCTATGATTTCTCCTTCAGCTTCGATCCGCCTGCGGGGGCCCATCCCGAACTTGGTGGGGCCCCGTATGATGTATCCCTCACCCTTCATCCGGGGGGGGAGGCGCGACTACCTTTGATTGATGATCTCAACCCACTACACATGGGCACATGGGATGAGGTCCCTCTGTTCGAAGACGTCTTCGGCCCGGACTTTGGCTATGCGGGGGAATCCAGTGCAGCGTCGTTATCGGGAGTTGCTCCGAATGTGCCCACAGACACGACGGAGTCGATATCGACTGGTGCATTGGGTGAACCGGATCTCTCTCTTTCCCGCATGGCAGGCTCCAATTCTCTAGGGACGTCGATTCAAACTGCCACCGACACGGAGCCTCGTGGGGCGGAGCATAACCGGGCCGGGGACGGCATTCGTGTCGGCCGTTCTGGTGGTGCCTCGCGGGCAGCTGTGTCACCATCAACGGCAGCTTTCACTAAACCCCACAATGGCGAGGCATCGGACGGTGTCCGAACCGAGAACGCAGAAACAGGCTCACCTCGTGAGAGTGTAAGTTCACCGAGCACTCCCCTCTCACAGGCCCGAGGCACAGAGGCAACACAGCCGCTGTTCGCACCCAAAAACGGTGCTGAAGAGGGTCCAGAGCAGCAGCTGACCCAATCTCCAGTCCCACATCAGGAAAAAGGATTCTCTACAGAGCCACCACCGGGAATTATATAGTCTCTGGAGACTATGTAGTTCTCGCACGGAGCTCTGGAGCCCTCTGTAGTGCCCTATACTACTCGTAAAATCAGCCAAAACTCGTAGGATGGGTGCACTCACAATTTGATGGAAAATCATAAGGGAAGGTAGGTAAGCATGTAATCCGACCATAAGTGGCTTTGGAAGAACAAACATTGACGAAATTCTCAGTGACCAGCCCGCGATTGAGCGTGACCGCTCGACAGATGCAAGTTCGTTTGGGCCTGCCCTGAAGTGGGCGCTAACCGTTGCCAAGGAGCCGATACTGCGCTTTGCTCGCGTTCAACGTTCAACTTCGACTCGCTCGATCTTCTCCACCGAGGTCACTCTTCCCCCCTATCTAGCTTATCGTCTCCTACCTTGCGCGGATGTAACCATTCTATCTACCCATAGCTCGGTTCTATGGTGGCGGGTAGGGAGGCAAGCCCCAACTAATTTCGTCGCCTCCTGCAACGACGGGCTCGGAAATCCCTTGACCACCCCGACACGCAACGGAGGGTAGGCGGACCAAGGAGGAGTTGCCCTCGGGGATGCGGGATGAGGCTTAGGTAAGTGCCACGCACCCCATTTGGTCCTCTTTTCCCCATCTCCTCTCCTGGTCGGTGTTGCTCTCTGCCACGTAGGTGTTCTCCCACCCCCTCCTGGACGTGTTGTTCATCCTTTGTGAGTTTCTTGTTGTGTTTGACATTGCCCGCCAGCGTGTCGTCTGGCCCTTTGTCTGCAACGCGCGGAACTTCGTCGTGTGCTGGCGGCACTGAGGTACGTGGAAGCGGCTCCCTTAGACCTGTGGGAGGACACTACCCTCTGGCAGAGTTAATTCGTTTCTGCTCCATTCAAAGATTAAACGTTCTTGATTTCAGCATGTCGGTGGGTCAAAGTGAGTTGATCGGGCGTGGGATTCAGGTAGACCCAACCACGTTCAGACGTGGGGTCCCTTCGACGGCGGAGGCAACCTTGGGTGTGCAGGTATGTGCCCGTGTTGCTCAGTGCTGGAATTCGGTCACTGACCGTACCCGATGAGCAGGGTGTGCTTGCGCAACGCATGCACTGGTGGGAGGGCGGCGCATCGGGCCAATTTCCGGTAGAATAGTGTCTCGTATTGTATGTTGTAGCATAAGTTGTTGAAATACATCTGCTTTCGTGCAGTATCTGAGTGTGAATACCTGTTGAATGTAATGTAACGGGGGAATACGAGCAAGCTACCGGCCATTACATGAGTCTACAGTGTGTCTACAGAGAACTACATAGGCATAGCGTGGGGCTACGGCGCTTTCCAGAATCAGGACTTGTCTACCCGCTCTCCAGAACTCCATAGGCTACAGACGCCTACGTAGGCAAGTCTTTTTTTCCTGATGCATCCACGACGAGGATGGGTTTCTGGAAGCGGACACTCCCTCCTGGAGCTGAAGACGACTTGAAGGATACACAGAAAATCGGGTACGGAGATGGGGGGAATGCTTGTGAGTACTGTGATTTTGGGTTGACATAATGATATGGTGAGACTAACGCATGAGAAACAGCAATCAATCGTTGGAGAATTCAAGATGCCTCAGTTCCCTTCCAGTTTCCCTCCTGGTATTGGACCAATAGTACCGAAGGCGCCACTTCCCTGGAGCTCCCGCGCGTCCTTGCCCATCGGGTCAATCAGGGACTTATGTTGCAACAATGGGATGGAAACTTCGGGCTTGCTGTGCCTGGGTAGTTATCCTCCCAATATTCTTCCAGTTTCATGCTTCGACAACTGAGTCATCGCATTCTCTAGCTGGAGGTCTCCTTGGGCGAATTCTGACGACCTCAAGCCCGAAGATCAAGTAGTGAGTCATTTTACCCGTTTCTGCAATCTTGGGTCTTAATGGTGGATACATGCAGACCTTCTTCGACGTGTTGCAGCACAACAACGATGTCCGAGTTGAGAAGGTTAGTGCATACTAATCATGTTCAGAATCGGGGAACTGTTTGCTTAGGAGCTTTTGCTGTTGCAACTCAGCCATGGATGATGACCCTCCGTCTCCTCCTGCCCCGAGAACGGTCCATCTCTGCTGGGAAGGCCAGGCAGACGTCATCCAACGATCGAACGTGCGTCGTGTCACTACGACGGCAACACAGCGCAGGCACTGACATCTCGCACAGACGCAGTTTCGTGTACTTCGGAGATGGAGAGCCTTGTGCGATGGCCGGTTCTTCCGATACCGAACCAATCGCACCCCAATGGGGACCTCGAATACCAGTCTGGCCCCAAATGCCAGAGAACGACTTATACACCTTCTGGCAGCTCCGGTTGCTGTCGATGACACTCCTCAAACCTCTGTGCGACGATCCCGACTACACGATCGACTCTGGGAGTCTATTGAGATCGAAATGCCTACGGCACATGCCAGCAACAGAGGTGCCGAGACCATCCTCGATACCTGTGAGTTCTTGAAGAGTGTCATTTTCCCCCTCTCCCTACTCATCAGAGCCGTCATGCTCAGGTTCGACCCGTTCCCATTTTGACCCCAAGGTCATCGAGAAGATCACACGTCTGTGGCTGAAAGACCCGCATATTCACGAGTTTGCTGGTGACCAGAAGGACATCTACGTCGAACGGCCCGGGGACTACGAGACCTTCGACATCGTGTTCAAGTTCCTGGGCAGCGACAACGAAGTCGCGAACTTCCGCTGCGCCGCGCGAGACTTCCTCGTCAGCCCTTACATGGTCGACGGCCGCGGTTATTACTGCCCCTTCGCTGAGTTGAAGGGGATCGATCACCTCATATCTCCGTACGCTGCGTGCACCCTGGGCACGGTAAATACCTTTACAATCGATTTGGGAAAGTTCGGATCTGTATTCACGATCTCCGGCAGAACTTCTTCTGGTGCGCGGTGACGAGACTTGTGGCGCCCCCCCATGATGGCACGAGGGGTGGGTGGGATCTGACGAGAGCTCAGAGACCTTATGTCCAGCTGGCTCCCCAGAGGATCGTCCTAGATGGACGGAGGGTGGGAGGGCCACGAGATATCAAGATCTACGAGGAGTATCCTCCATGGTTCCAGCCTGGAAGGCATGAAACTATGCACATGGCTCCTTAGATGCTCGCACATATACCCTTTTATCCAAGTACCCGAATTTTTTGGAGGAGACAAGGGGCACCGGATGCAATAAGGCAATGATTGAGGTCACAGACAACTGGGGCTAGGAAGAGTATACTTGCCTGTACCATGAACGAAGATGCGCTACGTTAAATAGGTCGAATATGGATAACTCTTCACTCGCTGTAGAACGTTATGCTGAGCATGCTCCAGGAACCGTCTCCCGACACAACGAAAAATATTCAGATACCGTGTATCCCTTAGATGGGGCCAGTTTCATTACCACATAAATACACACCACCTATGCCGCGGGCGGTCCAGTGACGACCCTGCACTTCGCCCAGGCTACATAGTACCAGTACACGGAGACGCGACAGCGCTCAGTTCTTTTTCTTCTTGGCCTTCTCGCGCTCGGCGCGCGCCTTCTCCTTCTCCTTCTTCTCCTTCTCCTTCGCCGCCTCCTCCTTCGCGATCTCGTGCGCCTTGTCGTTCAGGCCCAGGCGGTTGCGCGCGATCTCGAACACGTAAAACTGCAGGCGGAGAGGAAGAAGAAAAGAGAAATGGCGCGAAAGTCAGCGCTGTCATCGCCATGCGCGCCCGCCGCCGAGCGCAACGGGGAAAAAAGGAGGTGGGAGGGGGAGGGAGGGGGCGACGCACCTGTATTCGGGTGACGAAGATCGTGTTCGTCTCGCTGTACTCCTGGCGCGCGTCCGTGCGGATGAGGGAGCCGAAGTTGTAGTCCTTGACCTTCTTCTCGTACCTACAACCGCGCGAACGCACCCCCCAATCAACAAGTCCACCAGCCAGCCAGTCAGTCAGTGGCTGGCGTTGGTTCCGCAACCGATGAGGCAGAGAACGGGCGAGGACTCACGAGGCGATGAAGTCGTGCCAGCGCTTCTTGCCCGACTCGCTCTTCATCCACTCCTCGTCGAGCTTGGTCACCTTCTCGTGCTCGTTATCCGCGAGCTCCGGGAACTCCTTCATTGCGTGCTCGAAGATCTCGTCGTCAATCCTGCACGCATCGGCGAGCGACATCGTATGGTCAGAGTTTCAGGTTTTGGTGAGAGGCGATTTGATTTGATTCCAGGGGTAGGAGGAAGAGGGGGGGTAGCAACGGGTGTATGAGACTCGTGCTTGGCGGACGGAACGGGTCCGACATGGGGGGGACGTACTTGGTGAGCTTGAGCTCGCGTGGATGCACCTTCTCGAGGAGGTTCCAGTATGTCTGCGGAGCGTGCGCTCAGCACACGCATCCAATTCGGAGCCGAACGAGGGCGCAGGGAACACAGCACACGTACCTGGGCATGCTCGACGGCCTTCACGGCGAACCTTCATTCGTTACGGTCGCGGACGGTACCGAGCAGCGAAGCGAACCTCAGCGGCGCGCTCTCCTAGGGGTACAGAACACATCTCCGACTCACTGTTTCTCGATCTACGAAGCGACAAGATGTACAGTTAATATTCTAGCTTCTTCGAATGTAGAAGAGGAAGAACGTAGTGCGCACCTCTACGAGATTCTGTGCGTTGTTGGGGTCAAAGCGAGTAGCCATGTCAGTGCTGGGCCGTCAAGAAACCAAGAAAGCGAGCGAAAGAGAGAGGAGGCTGGTATGCAATGCAAGACTCAGAACGAGGGGAGGATGCGCTGGCAAGGAACGGGAGGTGGTGGACGGAGCTCTGTGCGATTTGGGGGGCAGCCGCCCGGCGGGCCATGCAAAGATGCTCAGAATCATGATCTCAGTCGTGTCAGATGATCGCCTGTCTCGTCCTCAGCGACACCCACGCGAGCCGCCCCCTGCGCAGCGGCGCATCATCGGCGACAACGCGCGGGCAAAAATGCTATACATACACCGCAAGATACTCGGTACAAATGGTAGCGTGGGTGTAGAGCTCTAAGTTACAGTAGGCAAACAGGGGACAACGTCAAGACGCAGAGGCACCGAGCTTGCTGCCTCCAGGCGCGACCTCGATCCCGAACCTCTTCAGCTTCTCGTAGTACTTCTGCACGCGGCTCGCCACCTGCCGCGCGGTCCGCCGCCCGTTCATCGCCTTCGAAATTTTGAGCCATCTGTAACGCGAGAGCGTTAGCCTCACCGCCCCCTACTCCTCCGCCCAACGAACTGACACGCACCGGTTCTTCTCGCCGTCTGGGATCTCCTCCAGCAGGCGTTCGAGGAGGTGCTGCTCGGACACGGACCACGCCTGCTTGTACGTCTCGGACTTTGCCTTGCCATTCTTGCCCAGCGGTGGCTCCTCGGGGGCAGGCCCAGCAGGCCGTTCCTCATTCTCCCCGGGGTCAGCATTCGGCTGGCTCTTCACCTTTCCATTCGCATTCGCCTTCGCCTTCGCCTTCACTTTTGCCTTCGCCCTCGCCGCGGCAGCCTCGTTCCTCACGTTCTCCTGCGCCTTCCGCGAAGCCCGCCGTTCGCGAGTCGGAGCCGCGCGCTCGACGGGAGCAGGGGGCGGAAGCGGAACGGACCCCGCTCTCGTGGCTGGGGTGTCCACCGCCATGGGGACGGCCGCGGACCCCGTGCCTGTGGCTGGCCGCACACCCTCGTCGTCCGCGATCGAGATGTCCACCTCCGCGCTCTCGTCTTCGACATCCCGCCGGACGAACACCGCCGCGACGGGCCGGCGCGTCCCCATCCCCATCCTCAGCCCCAATCCCGCCAACGCACCGTCGCCATCGCCGTCGCCATCGCCATCGCCCTCGATGCGCCGCTTCTTCAGTTCCCGGATCTTCTCGCGCTCCCTTGCGCGGCGTTCCTCCTCTGGGTCGACCTCTTCTTCAGACGAAGAGAAGGCGGCGAGGTCGTCGGGGAGGCGGAACGCGTTGAGGACGGGGTCGAGGATCGCGGCACGCTGGGCGGCGACAAGCTGGCGGAGGGCGTTTGGGGCAGAGGTCTGTGTCTTTGGGGGGACGGCGCGGGCGGCATGTGCTTCGCGCGCGTCAGCCGCCATGGCGGCAAATGGGGTGGGATCCGCGTTGGGGAATGCAGACCAGTCCAACGTCGGGGGCAGCGGGGGCAGGCCGTCAAGCTGTGAGCTCAGCTTAAAGCAGGGCTCGTCGAGCTAGTAGGAGGGGAGAGGGGGGCATCGTTGAATGACGCGCCGCCGTCAAAGAAGACGGGCTAACGCACCTTTTCAGCCAGCTCTTGGAGGCTTGAAACGGATCCATCCTCGACTTCTGCGCGAAGTGCCTTTAGTCTGTCTATGTCGGCGTATGTTCTTTCGAGGAGCGTTTTGTTGGCTTGTATGAAGTTTTCCAGCGCTTCCAGGCTGTTCTTGGTCAGCTGAGAGAGGTAAGGACGGCGTTCAGTAAAGGGACATACGTTTGGATGCGCTTTTGTTCCATCGTTTTGAGGACATGGAAGGTGAGTTGTGTTGTAAGAGGTCAACGATGGCGGACAAGAAAAGGTTGCGACTCACTGACAGCCTATCCATCAACAAAGATTAGATAGACGCGCGCAGTTTCACAATCTAATCTCTGCCGCTTCAGATGAGTCGCTCATTAGTCAGCTCGGTCATTACCGGTGGACTTCGTCCTAACGTACCTCCGAGTCCTCGCGAGACT
This sequence comes from Ganoderma multipileum BCRC 37180, assembly GCA_000338015.2. NCBI lineage: Eukaryota > Fungi > Basidiomycota > Agaricomycetes > Polyporales > Polyporaceae > Ganoderma > Ganoderma multipileum. The sequence goes on along the minus strand of BACB01005688.1, from coordinate 27,957 downwards.
TCAGGCTGGCTTTCACTTTCATCCACAAGTTACGGCCCTGAGTGCGTCTGTGTCTCTCCATTCAGCCATGTTTTGTGTGCCCTTCCGTGTCCTACTTATCTCAGGCATGTCCGGTGGTCCACTCCTTGTCTCATTTGCGATTCGCACTTATCTATCCACCTACAGTTTGCATCTCTCAAGGGTTTGGGGAACTCCTCGCTTCTCCCCCTAAAGGTGTTTTCGTATTCCAATGATACTCACCGACTTCGAGGTCGGCTGCAGTGCTGTCGAGTCGAGAATCTCTGTGCTTTTGCCGGGTGGCCCGTGCGACTGGCGCTTAATTTACTTGCGCACAACTTGGGAAACACGTTGGATTCGAACATCTCTCTCCGCTCTTTACGCGCTCTCTACTCACCCTTATCCCCCGCCGCAGCCCTCGTCTATGACCCTCAGGAGAGCTCCCCTCTCCAACAGCCTCATAGAGGACTACTAGCTCCAGGTATTTCGTGATATGCGGCTCAGCTTAGTCGCTGACTGCCGCCAAGGCCATATGGCCCCCCAGTCCGTGTCGGTATATGCGTACGGTGAGTACTCATTTGGCTTCAGAAGGGAACGCAAGGTCGCAAGTTGAAGAGAAAATGACCTGAAACGAGGAATGACCAGACTGAGAGCGCTCGCGCGGGGGTGCATGAACGGGTCTCCGTACCCTTCAGCCACCGCGCGACGGTCCCATCTTGGTCCCACCCCGTCACACAAGGTCACCTCTAACTGTCATGAGCCTTTAAGCAATAACGGGCTTTGTAAGTAGTCTCGGAAGATGCTAGATACTATGCATCTCGAATATTGTGAACCATCATTCCTCGCGGTACCATTCTCCGAAACATAGGCAATGAACAACCGGACAATGTGTCTGGGAAGGACCGGGAGGGGAGGAGGGTCAAAGAATGCGGTGGCACTGCGCGCAAGCTCACGCTTCCTAAGGTTTCTGCGGACCGAGGCTCCTATAGCAGTAGCTTCAATGCGCGCAGGCTGAAGAGGCTGTGCCAGGGAGGCCGGGCTCGGCTGGTGGCATGCGTCGTTTAACCAAGTTTCTATGGGCAGCACTTGATTAGATGGAGGTATATGAAAGAACGCCTTCCCCATATCCCCTGAGCGAAAGAGCTGAAAACGTTTGAGGACATACACAATTCACACTGTTTTCTACACGTTCTTCCTCGATCTCGCATTTGGGCGAGATTCGGCTCAGTTGTTTTGCAACAGAAGATGTGGATAACATTTTTTCTCTCTTCGCGATACCATCATTTGGTCTTCCTCCGTGTATACGCCTCCTCATCGGAGAGCTAGCAAGGCGTGTGCCATGTCGTCCCCTCCCCATAGCGTATGTATGGCGCTGCGTGGGGTGGGCTTCGTCCTGCCGAGGCGCTGTCGGACTCCTTGACCAGTGGCTGTCACTGGACGGTTCTACTAGTTTTGTCGCTTTCACTAGTCTGGTGTATGTACTCATTTGAAACACCTCGGGTCTACGCATATTGGAGAGTGGCAGGTGCCGCCGCCACTTGTAAAGGCACCAGTTTCTCTCCGGTCAAGGGAGGGCGCCGTTGTTTTGCATGCATTGATGCATTATGCTTCGGCAAGAGCGATAGCGTGCACCCCGCTTGAAGCCGAACGATATCGCCCTTTGCCTCCAGCCAGTGCATGTCGCTCACCTTTACCTCGCACCCACAGTACAGTGGAATACCGTCAAATTGACTTGGAAGTTCTCACTGATAGTCATCCTCTATGCAAGTCCGAGACTATCCACTATTATTCGACTAATGGGGGAGGGCGGCCTTCGGACAACGGCTAATAGTCAACTCCCCGTCGGCGGCCCGTCATCCCGTCCCTTGCCAATACCCTTTCCTCGTCGCGTCGCGCCGTTCCGACTCGTGCCTGAGCTATGAATGCCCAAGCTGTGGTTTACGCAGAAAAAAGTTCATGCCTTGTTTCTCGCGTGGCGGCCATTAAAGGAGCGATTACGGCGGGGAAGGTATGTGGGCGACTGTTTGGTTGTATTTGGAACGGTAGGCTCACATTTGGCTGCGAGCGACAGTTTCTATCAATGGCATCTTGCAATCAAGCTCCTGCGGAAATGCTTCCTTGGTCTTGCTTTATTGCGCTTTCCAAACCTCCGCAGACAATCCCCCCACAAGCCGCCAGTCATGCGTTGCGTTTGGTATATAACCTTCGACCACTTGGTGTCGGCATCCCATCACCTCTTCGCCGTCGCTGTGCCCGTTTCCCGATTCTCTACGCTCGCCTCGCTCTGTCCACTGTCGTGCCGCGTCAAGGATGGTCAAGTGCAAGTACATAACGCCCAAGCACCGTGCCTACGCCGCGACTGCCAGAGTTGACAAGGTGGTGCTGCCGCGCGCCCTGTTCATGGCTGCCAAGTACCGCGCCCGGAGGCCCGTACCCACCCTTCCCCCTGCATGGATCTGTGGGCCGATGAGAGAAGACGCGCTTTCTTTCCACCCCCCAGGCTCGAAGCCATACCCTATGCTCGCCCCCGAGCCTCTCGTACCATCTGAGCGATGGCGGTCTCTCTACTCGTTCAGCCTGGAACGGCCACCGATACCCGACATCGATACGGAGCGCATTGCCTACACGCAGCCAGAGTATAAGGGGCTCCCGCCAGCGCACATTCGGGACGCGTGGGTGTTCATGAACTACAGGTGAGCCCGTCGCCTTCTCCTTCAAGTTGCCTTAGCGCGGCATCTCACGCGCGACACCCCGTGCGGCAGGACGCTGGGTCTGTACGACAGGATCTTCGTCGACCCGCCCAAGACGCGCCTCCCGAACTGGTACAACGTCATCATCAAGGATCTCGGGCTCGCGTCGTGCCCGACGCACGTCTTCGGCGTGTACAGCTACGCCCCCACCGCGGAGCTCGGCGACCCCGTGCAGCGCCAGGCGCGCCGCGGGCTCAAGTACCGGCGCGCGGTCGGGCTCTTCCCCACGCATGCCGCGATCTGGGCCGCGCACTGCGCGAACCTGCCCGCGATCGCCCCCGCGCCGCCCGACCTGCCGGTGAAGCTGCTGTCCCCCGCGACGGTGACGCGCCCGACGCGCTCGACGATCCGCATGCCCGTCGTGCCCGTGCCGCTGCCGTACCCCCCGCGCTTCTTCGCGCTCGCGCTGTTCGTGACGACGTACTCGACGGGGCTGTTCATCGGGCACCTCCTGCCGTGCATGCACATCAAGTACGTGCTGCACGAGGGCGCGGTTGAGGGCGATGCAAACTACTGGAAGCTCGTGGGGGACCTCGCGCAGCACTATGGGATGCGCGAGCTGTGCTGCCTCGCGCGGGGGATATACGGGACGTACCAGAACATGTGCGTGCTGGGGATGGTTGACGACCGGATCTGGGATGCGCTCCACCTGGCGTGGAAGATCCTGCTGAAGGTCATGGAGACTGTAGATGAGCGGGAACGTAAGGACTCTTAGGGCATCGGCGTACTAAAGTGAGCACCTCAGGCTATTCATGTCTTTCCTTCACAACTAACTTTGACCTTGTGAAGGCTGTCATTTCTCCTGTGTATATATGTTAACAGCGAGTAATCACCCAACAATGTAGCGTTAGCCAATGCTTTTACGAAACATCTTTCCTTCCCGGTCTGACCGATAGTCCGCGGCTACAGTCATTCGCGTTGCATTGTGAGCTTGAAAGGAGACTCAAGAAAGTGAAATAACGTAGAATCATTAAAGGTCGTAACTAAATCATGACATGAGAGCTGCAGTCAACATGATCAGCATAAGCACATTTCAAGCAACGCTGGCATGCCAGGTCAAGACGAAAACACCTACCCCCACACTACTTATGTGGCATGGTACAAACAAGCACTGCCCCGCCCCCACCGCCTTTGGTATCGTATGCATGTAAAATCAGTATGATCTCGTCCGCGCAAGAATTGGGAATCCGAAGCAGGTATCAAGCTATCATATATCAAGGTCGAACCTCTCGACAATCAGTGAAAAAATCCATATCTGAAGCAAAACAAACACCACGCCTCACGCCTTCTCCTGGTCGAAGAACGCGACGAGCTCCCCGACAGGGACCTTCTTCTTCCCCACGAGCGCCTTGGGCGGCGGCGGCCCCGCACTCAGCTGCGCCTCCAGCTTCGCCTGCCGTCGTGCGACGAGCGGGTCGACAAACTTGCCCGACGTCGGCGTGGCTGGTGGGATCGGCGCCCCAGTACCCGCGTCGGACAGCCCAAGCCCCAATCCGAAGCGGTCCGTGGAACGGGAGCGCAAGCGCACATTCAGCGGCGTGATGGGGGACGGCGCGGAGATTGCCTGCGAGGACAACGGCGCATACATAGACTGTGGGCGCACGCGCCTCGACCTTGCGTTTGGCTCGCTGTGCTGTGGGGAGGACGCGGGCGAGGTCGACGTTGAGTTCGAGGTCGAGTGGGAGGGCGGAGGCGGGGCGAGCGTGCCGCTGACGTGCCGCCCAGTGGACTTGCCTATCGTCTCGTCGCCGAATGCGTCCGACTCGTCTGCGCTCTGGCCGCTCTCGTCGAGGGCGGAGGAGGTAGACACTGGCGAGGTCGAGAAGAACGCGGTTCCGAGATCGCGCGACTGCGAGTGCAGGTGCGGGGTGCTGGGATGGTCCTCGCGGTCGCTGCGGTCGCGTTGCATGATCTGCGTGCCGAGCGCGACGGTGTAGCGTTTGCGGGGTGTGGGGCTCGCGCTCGACGGGCGGAATGCAGGCGGGTTAGGGGCGGGGAGTGTGCTGGGGCTGGCACTCTCTTCTGTCCGTTTGCCGTTGGGGAGTCCCGACGGAGAGACGCTTGCGGAGAACGTGTCGCCCTCCTGTGAAGGCAGGCCAGCGATGGACATATGTCGCGACCGAGTTGCGGAGTTGAGAGACGCTGGTGGCGAGTTTGTGGGCGAGAACATAGACGACTCTGGAGGAGACGCGTAGTCTCCACTCGGATAGGGAAGGCGGGTACGCGAGGAGCGGTTAGAGGGGACTGGAGTGGTAGTGTTCGGACTGGTCGTCCCCGCTGTCCTCGGAGGCGTAGCACGGGGTGGGCTGATGAAGTTCCTAGAAATCGATTGAACAGCGACAGACGAGCTGGTGGATGGTGCTCTGCCAACTGTCGCAGGGCTACGCGACGGACCAGAGGTGAGGTTTCCTGGTGCGATAACCATCTTCGCCATCTCGCGGCCCAGCTCCCCAATGCGCCCTTGCAGTTCCGCCATTTCCTCCCTGATCTCGCTCAGAGCGTTCTCCCCGATGCCAGTCTCGCCGTTTGTCTCCTTCTCGCGTTCCTTCTCGACCAGCCAGCGCTCAACGTCGTCCATGCGCTCTTCGAGTGCGCGAACGTGACTGACGGTCCACTTCTCGAGTTTCTCAAACCGCCTTGTGATCGTGAGGAGAGTGCCGGGGACATCGAGTGCGCCCTGCGCGTTAAATTGGGCATATAGTGGCTGCGGTGCCCGAGACGGAGATGCACCTTCGGCTTCCGAGTCGGCGCCTCTCATGGGAGAGGCGGCGAGACTAGGCGGCGTGCTGACGACTCCGCGGGGCATGGGGGACGGCGACGCAGATATGGCACGACCTGGGGAGCTTGCGAGTCCAAGCTTCATGAAGGCGGGGTCGTCGAACTTGCCCTCGGGAGTGGTCGGCCACTCTTTGCTCTTCTTCCGTTCTTGTTTCTCGTTCTTCTTCTTCTCTTTCTCGATCACTTTGTCGCGTTGTTTTGTCTCTTGAATGATCTGCTGTGCCGGGGTGAGAGGTTCTTTGGTGGGGGTGAGTTTCTGTTTCGCCACGGACCACCAGCTGCCCTCTTTCTGAGACGATGATGGGGAAGGAGGAGTCACGGGCATAGTCTGCGATCGAGAGGGCGGGGGGCGGAGGGACTCAGCGTTGCTGCCTTGTTGCAGCATGGCCATGACCCGCTCCTCCACCGTTCGTCTCTCCCTCTCTTCGGCCTCCCTCGCGAGAATCCGCTCCGCCTCTCGCCTGCTACGCTCGCGCTCCCTCTCCGCCTCCGCCTCCAGTTCCTCGTCAGTCGGGAGTCCAGGCGATCGCGAGCTCATGTTGCTCATGATGGACCCCACTCGTTGAGCGAAATTGGCGGCGAACTGGCCGACTGATGGCGAGGGCGATACGGCGCGTTGGCCCCACTGTCGGCTATCGTTTGAGTCCTCGTCGGATGGACGTGCGAAGGAGGCTTCGTTGACCTCGCCGGTGTGGGGATCGATGGCGAATCCGTTCCGCAATGGCGACGGAGGCCTCCTGTTTCCGGATACTGGCTCCGGCTAGGGGAAATGGCAATCAGCACGTCGAACACGTCTACTGTGATGATTCTGTCCGTTCTCACCAGGTTGAGCGGCGATGGAGGGGGAGGAAGTGAGAGGCGCCGCTGTTGCTGAGGGCCAAGACCCGGAGCGACGAGGTTGGTGGTCGACATGGATGCGGAGGTTCTGTGGGAAGGGAGGGCTATTGGCTTCGGCGAGCACGAGGCTCAGCTCGCCGTCGCGGACGTTGAGGAAGAGATGGACAAGCGCGCGACCGCGAGAACCGGCAAAAGCGGGCGGCTCGCCCCGTCCCCTTCTTCCACTCCGACCACGACCACGACCGCGACCGCGACCACGACCACGGCGACGACCCGGCTACGACTGCACTCACGAGCACGATGAACAGCTCCTCGCAAAGCCTCGAGCTGGTCTTCGGCTTCCTCGCCAAGTCCTACACGACCCTCGAGACAAACTTCTACCGAATCCCTGGTTCCGCTGTCGTCGCGCGCTATGTCAGGTCCTCGCACCAGAACGACCCAGGCCGAACCCTGCTCGAGGTGATCCTTGTCATCTTTGCCATTCGCACCCTTCTGCAGTCGCGTACTCGTGGCGACCAGTCTGGCAAGCACTTTATTCAGTTCGATGAGAAGGTATGCATCACGGCTCCTGTCCGTTTTGCGCTGTGTGCTGTAACTGTCTCTCTTCAGGAAATCGACGAGCTCGTCGAGGAGTGGACTCCAGAACCCCTTGCCCAGCCGCTCTCTGCTCAAGAACAAGCCGACCTCGCTGCTGTCCCCGTCATCGTCGGTCCGACCGGTCCCAAGCCTAAGCTTGCATCGGGAAAGACTGTGCTCAACTTGGCTAGCTACAACTTCACTGGGCTCGCTGGCAACGAGGAGATCAAGGCTGCGTGCGTGGAGACCTTGAGGAAATACGGTCTGGGCAGCTGTGGTCCCCCTGGTTTCTACGGCTTTCAAGGTGAGCCTCGCGTTCAGTCCCTCCTGTGCTGGCGTATTGCAAATCCACACTCGCGCTCGGTCCGGAGTTTGGTTTCCGCGTGCTGCTGAGCGGACGCATTTCAGTGATCCATTGCCGGAGAGACATGGGATGCTGATACCGCCATATTGCAGATGTGCATCTGCAATTCGAGAAGGATATCGCCGATTTCCTCGGAACTGAGTCTGCCATCCTCTATTCGCAGGCATTCTCGACCATCAGCTCGGTTATTCCAGCGTTTTGCAAGCGCGGGGATGTGATCGTTGCAGACCGCGGTGTGAATTTCGCCATTCAGAAGGGCCTCCAGATTTCGCGATGCACAGTGCGGTGGTATGACCACAATGACATGGAGAGTCTGGCGTACGTCCTTGAGAGCGTCGACAAGGAGAGGCGGAAGCGCAAGGGTCCTCTCACCCGTCGGTTCATCGTCACTGAAGGCATCTTTGATCACGATGGTGCCATGTCCGATCTGCCCAAACTTGTAGGTTACTTGCAACTCCCTCCCATATCGGCTGCTAACGACACGCAGGTTGAGCTAAAGAAGAAGTACAAGTACAGACTCATCCTCGATGAGAGTCTCTCGTTCGGAAGTGTTGGTCGTACTGGCCGTGGCTTGACAGAGCTGTATAACGTTCCGGTGAGTTCTGCTGTTCACAATCGTTGCGGTCTAAACTGACATGATTCGCAGGCCTCGGAGATCGATATGCTCGTGGGTTCCGCGTCTACTGGTCTATCTGCATGCGGTGGCTTCTGCGCGGGTTCCAATATCGTCGTCAATCATCAGGTACGAGTCCCATTAATTACCGGTGATATCCTCATGCTGATATTTTCTGCCGCAGCGTATTAATGGTACCTCCTTTGTGTTCTCCGCCTCTATGCCCGCGCTCCTCACGGTCGCCGGTTCTGAGGGCATCAACATCCTCCGGAACACGCCCTCAATTCTCACCACCCTCCAGGAAAATGTTCGCGCCGTCCGCGCCATCCTCGACCGTGTAGACTGCATCACCATCCCTTCGCACGCTGCCAGCCCCATCATCCATCTGCAAATCCGCTGGCCGACACTCCAGGTGCCGCCCATGTCGAGCGTCCCGTCCCCATCCAACAAGCCGTCAAATCCGCTGTCGGTCAAGCCCCGCGACCCCCCGCAGTTTAACATCGAGCTCGAGGAGCGGCTCCTGCAGGAGGTCGTCGACGAGGCTCTCGCGCAGGGTGTGATGATCACGCGCGCGAAGCGACTCCGAGGGCAGGAGCTGATTGAGGTGCGGCCCAGCGTGCGGCTCGCGATCACTGCTGCGCTGTCGCGCAAGGAGTGCGAGAAGGCTGCGGCGGTGGTGAAGGCTGCGTTCGTGAAGGCTATTGGGAAGCGCCGGTAGCGGCAGGCTTTGTACGTTTGGGTTCTTATTACTACCATCTAGACTCTAGAGCATGCGATGCGCACGCGTGCAACGTTGTAATACCCATCTTCATACCCATCTAATTGTTACAGTTATCCTTGAAACGATGCACGCTTAGGACGTATGTTGTCAGGATGGCTCTGAGTCACAGCAGCGGCGAGTGTCCTTGGTAATGACTGCGACTTAAAGGCAAGCTTGAAAGGTATCAAAAACGCTTGCAGCATAGCTGGAGTATGGATTGCATAATGAATTCTGAACAACTTCGATTCACCATAGCATATTATAACGCGACAACGGAGCATGACAAGATGGGATCAAGAGAGCAAGGATAGTTGTATGTGAAGTATGCAACGCATGAAGCGACAGCGGTGCGTGCGGGAATGGGAGTGCGCCAGCGAGACAACAGAACGTCAAGGCAAGGGTCCGGGAATGAGTCTTCGAAGATCCTCTAAGCTGTTCCCCTCACCGGGCTCACCCTTGGCAATCTCGTCCGTAGTGAACAATGCGAAGCTAACAAACCGGGAAAAGAAGTCGGCCCAGGCGACAACTGCATCGGCGCCAGTTGTTCCGGAAGGTTGCCGAAACTCGACCGTCCTGTGCTTCTTGAGAGACGTAAAATTCACCTGAAAACAAATCGCAGTCAATAAAGAGTCAACGAAGAGAATAATAGGAACTAAAATGATTGACTTTAAAATAGCGACATTCGCCGTCTCCGTTATAGCCGTCGTCGCCGATGTATGGAACGTAGTTGACGATTCTCAGCAGCTCCGGGACGTCCAATGCCGCTTCGATGATCTGATACACCTCCAGGAGGGTCAGGCGCGCCAGCTTCCGGTTCTTCCTGTTCGACAACGCATACTGGTTGTCGAGTCGGTGGGTGGGATGTAACTCATCAATAGCACCTGTACCAGTGGCAGCTCAGACAGACCCATAGTAGCAACAGTCGGAAATTGAGACGCACCCTCAAAGCGGCAAGCCAGAATGGCTAGACGCTTTAGCTGCCCGAGCGTAAAGCGCGCATTGTTGCCCTCGCCAGGACCGACATGGATATGGAGTCCAGTCGACGTATTCGCCTTCCACACCACCCGCTCGCCGATGGCTGCGAGTGCACGTTGAACCTCGCGGACCCAGCCCTGTGGCCCCTCGCGAGGTTGCTCCGGGAAAACGCGGGAAATGAGCTCAAACGCGAAATAAGATAGCGTTGCGCCGCTGTCCGTTCCCTCCCGCTTTTCGCTCGACGAACTTGTAGTCTCACGGAGGGATTCGTCCGTCGTGAGGATCCATGTGGAGTAGTCGGTCGAAGCGGTCGAACCTTCGGGCTTGCAACTCGGGGGGACGTACTGAGCTCGAGCCCGAAGTCCGGCTGCCTCCAAGGCGTCGGCCAAGTATTGCAGCTGCTGAAGATGAGAGGGAATCGAAGGAAGCTGAGCCGGATGTCGCAGGGAGAGGGCGATGGCCTCGAGCTCTAGCCCGAGTGATAAGGGCATGGCGATTTGGAGGGAGAGACGTGCAGAAAACATGGTGTGTCGGTGTGCAGACGTGTAGCAGGTAGGAGGCTGACTAGATCAACTGGGCTGGGTGGATAGCAAACGCGGCAACTACACTTCATCGTCTCCAACGTTCCATCTCGGTTAACTCTCGGAGATCGTCAAGGTGGAATATACAGGGAGCTTTGGCACTGTTGACAGTGTCTAAACCTCGTTCGTAGATGGACGCGGTGTGGATATAGGCGTCGGCCATTGAGTCGGTGTGGGCTAGCACTACGGCCGCAGCGCATATGCCTTCGAAACAGGTGAATCCCAGTGCCAGTCAGCGCCAGCCTACATTGTGTCTACTAGCCTCAGCCTCACGAGATTCCCGACTGTCCGGAATAGTCTGGAATGGTCTGATTCAGACGTTTCAGACCATTTCAGACGCATCAGAGCGTCCGAGTTCAGACGTGCAAAAACGGCCGTCAGACAGTTTGAAAACCTGACTTCCCGCACAATAACAGGTCCGACGACGGGGTTAAACCGTTCAAGCATCGTCCATGATGGGCCTCCGATAAGGAAACGGAAGTACAGCCGCTAGCGTCGTTGGCAACGTTGGCGGCAGGTGTGCTCGGTCGCGCCCAGTTGCGGGAACTCCCGAACTTCACGCTCAACGAGCGCGGAGCCCGCGAGCTCCCAGAACATTTCCAGAAGTCTACCTGGCCGTTTACACCACGATCTGCGGTACCGCGGCCGGTGGCCAGCTCATGCAGGTCGACATTTGCTGTTGAGGGACTAGGCGCCTGCTGGCGTCAGACGTTCAGACGATCAGAGATTTGGACTGATCAGTGCTTTCGTATGTGGGCGGCGTGAAGAAGACACGGGGGAAACACAACCAGTATGAACAGAGACAGTTTGGAAAACATACCCAGTATGAGTAGCGCCAGCTTGACGCGGAGAGGGACGCATCATGTTGCCACCACGCATACCTTTCCCCGGTTCACTTGCATCCTCAACCGATCCTCATCCGTCTCGCCTGGGAAGAGGGAGCCAATAGGGGCCTCCAGTGAAAACCGAACCCCACATACTACATGAGTACATTATCGCGAGGGTGGAGACAGGCGACGAAATAACGAGGAGCTCGGGATGTACAAGCTCGGAGAGTGGAGCGCGAGGTGTTTGCCAAGGTGGATGCTCAAGTTCGAGTTGTCGGCCAGTACGCAGAGCACCGAAATATGTATAAGAGGATGAGCCCCATCCGAAGCCAGGAGGTGAGGCAAGACGGCACGAGATGGGTTGAATTACAGTTGGTCTCAGCAGTGTCTCAGCGCTCTTGTTTCGGCCAAACAAACGCCAACGTCAAGTCGGTAATTAGCGCCCCCTTTGATTCTGAGAACTACGATATTCTCCCCAACACCTCTGCTTTTCGCTTCTATTCTTACTGTGTTCTGCTCGTAATTCATGTCCGCAGTACATGGCGTATATGTCATCTCGTTCGAACCGCTTCACATTCCCATGGCAAGAGAAATACTGTATTTACCCAACTGCGTTGAACGCAGCTGACGCCTGAGAATTGGACCGCGGCCGTCCCATCAGCAAAGCTCCGAAAATCTCCCCTAGCTTTGCACGGTCGCGCACCACGCATGCAAAGTCGAAAAGACCGCGCACCAACCCCGAAAGGGGGTATGGTGCTCTTCTGGTTTGCCCACCAAGGCAATCCACCCTCGGAATAGGCACGGCCGCGCAATATCTGAAAATCCGAGGCAATCCTGGCGAGATATCGCAAGCATTGCCTGGGATTGGGAGGATTGTATAAGTACGCAATGGAGACGACCTCGCGCCATGCTCTTCGGCGTGGCGCGGGCATTTGGGTATTGCGTCTGCGCAGAAACCTGGGAAGCCGAGGCGTAGACAGGCACCCATACATGGAGGGTGCGGGGTATCAGGAGGTTTAGGTCGGAATGGTTGGATTGTACTGTAGGGAAATCCTATGCGCTGGTTGGATGCATTTTAATAGATCAGGGATGTATCAGAATAATACACTTAATTGATGCACGCAGATCCGCGGGGTGGGCGAGGAGACATTGATTCGACATAACAATGTACAGTAATGCATACAACAGAAAACAAGATTGAGCAAGAAATACATACGGACAGACCATAAGCTTCCCACCCGCAATGTCATCGAGGTCGAGATCGTCGCGGGTCACGTCTTCAAGACTCTTGAATGTGTTTGCAGCGTTCTCGAGGCGTCTTGGGCCACAGCCTTGGGGGAGACGGCGCGACGAGAAGGTGGGGCAGGCTTCCGAGATGGGTGCTGGAGCGGTGTGCTGCCCGAGATCGACGAGACGGCATCAGCGTGACCGACGAGACGGCATCAGTGTGGGCAGGGGCACTAGAGGAGGCACGAACAGATGATGTCGTGTTGTCGGGGGGCGGTGCCGAGGAGCTGGAAGAAGAGTGGGAAGCCCTGGAAGACGACGTGGTGTTGCCAGAGGATGAGAGGGACGATGAGCATGGCGCAGAAGCAACGAGGAGAGATTGCTAACCTTCTTGCGCCCATGTTTGCTCGATGACCTGCCGATCTGATTCCGGTGAACTGGGATCGGCCCGCTTGTCGCCTACCAGCCTTGGGCGCTAAGACGAGCTCTTCTTCAGCTTGGGTTCGTCCTCGGATTCAGGCTCACCTTGTTTACGTTTTCCCTTCGCTTTTGGCCTCGAGGCATGGGCGGGGGACCGGTAATGGCCCTAGAGAAGGTCAGTGAATGTATGCGCTCGGACTGTGGGCGCATGTATGCGCACCAAGAGGAGCTACGCCGGGCGATTTACCCCGCGGACCCTTACTTAGGGGTGCGTGGGAGGCTGGGCGTTTCTTCGAGTTGCTCGCGGCCTCTTTCCTCATCCTGGGCGTTGTGTCCTCCGCAGCCGCTTTGTGCTTGCTCATTGCTTGAGAGAGAGAAGGAGTCGCGGGAGCTGAGACTGGGGGATGGTGAATGTCAGTGGAAGAGATGTCGACTTCACGTTTTTTCGTCAACGGCCTGTGTAATGGCCCTCGGGAGAAGCCGATGATGTCGCCGGACGCGACGCGTTAGGAAGGGCGCGTCTGTCACGTGTCCACGCATATCTCGCCGAAGAGCTCAACCCCAACCGAACAGTCTTAGTCTCCCGTCTTGTTCCCTTCCCCCATCCCCCACACCGGCCCCCTCATGCACTCGCTGTATCATTGTCTTCGCTTTTCTTGTTAGCATGCCATCAAAAACCTGCTACCTCCCCGCGTGCCTTGACATGTGCACGAAAGCTCGTGTCAACAGTGGGCTCAGTAATGTGTTGAAGAAAGAAGATGAAGACACACCTTTGCGAGGCCCTCAAGCAGAAGGACGTGGATGACACATGGGTGGAGGCCAAGCAGCAGCTTAAAGCTCGCTACGCTCAGCTCCAGGTGTGTCCATATCCATCGCCACACCAATATCCTTTTTTCCGACCGCATATATACGGCTCGAACGAGAGACGAGCATGCAGCAGACTGTCGCTGGTGCCACGTTTTGCGATAAGTTTGTCAACATGCTACCACCATTCCTCAAAGGCCACCTGCATCTCCATCTTAAGCCCGGGCTTGCTGTGCCTGCTTATCATCGCTCACGTCCCCCACCACCTCCCACCCAGACAAGCAACACGGGTTCAAAGGCCTCCTACTCTTTCCTCCCAGTCTTAGGCACACTTCTTCAGATGGCGTGCGCCCCATCGAGGGCGACCCTGATGAAAGGATGGGCTACGTGTACCCATTTTCTCCCTGGCACCTGCGGTTGCTCCTCCTTCCATACATCCTCTTGTACCTGCGCTGTGGAGAATAGCGCTGCAGCAGTCCCTGGGGACTCCGAGTATGGTGAGCGCATTTGTAGCTCCAACAACAAGGAGTCAGACCCGGAGGAGGAGAACGAGGACAAGCAGCGTGGAAAGGATGATAAGGACAGTGAGGCTGAGACGGGCGAGGATGAGCCCAAGCTTACTTCGGTCACCTTCGCGGCCCAGTAGCATGTACTATGTAGGGTGAATGCATTTTTCCTGTTGCTCTCGGAGATGTTCGTGATGTGATTGACTTCGCAAGTAGAGGCTCTAGAATGACCTCTATGGATGATGTTGCTTGTAGCTTCAATGTGTGAATGCACCTTACTGCATAATACATACACTAAGACTGCATCCTCGGGAAATCGCAAGCTCGGATTGCACAAGGTTGCAATATAGTGGCCCTTACCACCTGATATTGCGCCAGAGTGCATGTGTGAGACGATCCCCTCTGTCTCAGTGATATCGCATGCGAACCCACACTGATGCACTAACCAGTGCTTAGGGCAACCCACGCCTGCCTGGCCGTGACTTTTGGGGTTTTGCTGATACCACAGGCTACATACCAGGCAAACGCAGTGCTGCAGTTACTAGTGCACTATTATCTGTATCAACTATGCCATTTGCTCACGATTAGAAACACAGTGGTCCATCCACTTCGCAATGTACACCCGGTGTTTACTACTGCCATATTGCTATGCGGCACACAGTGGCTCCCATCATCTGGATGAGGAGGAGCAACAACAGATGTTGCATCACATGTGGTGCTCTCGCACTGGAGCATGCGGTCGGACTTCCAGCAGCTACCATGCACGCTGGAAGATTTGACTTGCGAAAATTCTCATTTTTAACTTGACAAAATTTGGATGGCTGTATGACCTTCTGTAGTAGCTGCATATGGTGTAATCAATTCCATACCCAAGATTGCTGGTGCGCCCATGCGCCATCTCTCTAGTGTATTGCTACCCAAAATAACTTGTAGTTGGAGGAGGAATGGGGCCTCTGCTGGTGGCCTCAGCTCAAATGCACCGAGAATGGGCTCGGAATGTGAACAGCCAAGTCCGATTCCGTGGATACCCAGATATCCAACAGATCAAGTAGCATGTGCTTCTTCTGGGAGATTTACAGTTTCCCCGGTGGGCGTTCACAGTCCCCCATTTACGGTCTGATTTTCCCACACCACCAGCACCCTGCCCCGCCCACCTCCGCCTGCCTGAGGTAAGCTGAGACCCCTGCCTCCCACTGCGGCCGGACGTGTGCGCTCTCCTTTGCCACTAGCTCATTTTCCGAGTTCTTGAGCTCCATTGCAATTCACCCACTACCCACCTGGTCCCCACCTTTGATCGTAGTGCCCGTCTGCATCTGAGATTGAGTTGTCCGATGACCTGATCATTCTCCACACGCTGTGCGTGTGACCTTGCCCAAACGCCGCCCCTCTGCCTGTGTGCTTTGATTTCCATCTTGGGTCGAGGTTGAACAAGCACCAGCACTGGAAGCACCAGCACGAGCAGCAGCGCACGAGGCGTTTCCGTCAGAAGGGCGACCGTGGGTCCATTCCATAAGTCCTGCCTTGTTCGTCCTAACAGGTATGTTGGCCGCTACACGCTCTGTGTGTGCTCTCATGCTCTGCCCTCCCGACTTGAGCCCCAGTTCGAGCGTTGAGCTTAAGTATGTCTCCTCAAGTGGACTGCCTGCTTGCCGCGATCCTCGCTTCAACCAAGGACGACTGCTAGTGGTCTCCAGTTCATCTTGTCTGCCCATGGATGTGGATCTTGATTCTTGGTGCTTCGTATGGACCCTCATTATGCGCTGCAAGACAGGTGCATGCAGATAGAGTGCTTCTCTCTCCTGCCAGCCCTCATACACCTGCAGTGTCTGGAACCTCCCCACAAGCCTTGTCAACACCCTTGCGCTTGAGCGGAAGCTGGCATGATGGATATTTCGATCCAAAGTACTGATTATTGTGCAAAAGGTACTCTATGCTGCAGGGTAACATCAAACTATTGCTATGGATATACAGTAGGTACAAAATGGACTGCGCTCCCTGGAGCGGCCAGGATCATATGGTATGTGCGTGATTAGTGTCGTATGTAGACTAAGTAGGCATGAAAGTGTGTGATTGGCCCAAGTGATCAAGAAGCAAGATGGGTCTTTTACTGTACTTACAATACCACATTGCGAGCTACAGGGTCCATGGGGACATTGAGCTTGGTAAGCAGGTCAGCGATCTGCATTGCTGCCCACTGGGTGGTGACATTGGAGTCATGCATGAGCAGCTCACACCAGGCCTCGGCAATGGCCTGATCCTTGACAAAGACCGTCTTTTTCCTCCCCTTGGTGTACTCGAACATGCCGTTTGCACGCCGAAGGTCTTGGCCAAAAAACCTCCTTGCTGCGTCTGCATCTGCCTGGTTCTGCTCCCTACACGCCTTCTTGAGCTAGTCGAGGATGTGCTTATAGCACAGCGGTGTGCCGTCTTCTCTGGAATATCTAGCCCAAAATGCCTCTTCCAAACCGAGGCACTCTTTCTCCTCGACAAGATACTGCATTTGGTATAATAGTGCGGCCGCCGTCATCAGTACCATGTGACATCCCCATCAGCAAGGTCTGGTGCACGCACCTTCCAGTTTGTAAACTCTACCTTCATCATGTCCCATACTCCATGCTTCACTCCAGCACGGTCTTGGTAAATCTTCAGCCAGTACTTCAGGGGAACAAACCAGCCAGAAATCTCGAGAAGCATTCCGTTCTCCTACTCTGAGAACAGTTTCGGTATCTGGTCAGAGAAGTGTTGGATGGAAGGATCCGGGACATGCCATCAGTCAAAGGTGAGCTTATCTTGTCTGAGTTCCAGCGTCATGATGTGTTCGTTGGGTGCCCCTGGGGCACATGGTGGAGAGGAGGCTATGAAAGCAGGGGGTGCGCTTCTGGCAGTTGGCAGGGGGGCAATAGTGGATAGATGTTGGATCTGAACGTATGTGGGCATGGTTTTGAAGGGATTCTGGGTTCTGGATGCCATGCTTGAATACCCCATTTCGTCAGGTGCTGAAAAGTGGCTTGGAGGCTCATGCCCTAATATTTCAGAAAAGTTGGCAGGAGAAGGGACGTTGTAAGCATGCGGGATTGGCATACCGGAATGCATAATGTCTAATCCTGCGCCTATTTGAGCATTTTGCCTCGCCAGCCTGAGCACCTGCTCAAGCTTGTCGTGTAGAGCATTGTCCATGTGGTTTAGTCAGCGTGAGATCTGACGAAATGCTGCCAGGGCCTATACCAACAGTGTAAGGGTCTCGATTGGGTGTGTATTCCGAAAGATGAAATGCGGACGCACCGAGTACCCTTGATTCCCACCACCAGATAGCTCCATTCCCTCCACAGCATCTGCATCTCTGGGAGTCCAGCCTATAGCATCTCCGCTCTGATAGTGTGGTAGATCAGCGAATCCGGCTGTCCTTTCTGCCGCTTGTTGCTGCTGTTTAGCCTCCCGGACTTCCTCCTAACAGCTTCCATCTCTGCAGTCAGCAAGCGCACTATCTGTCTGATTTTGTGCACATGCTCTATGTCAGGATCTTGGTACTTAAACAACCAAAGCAGACTTCTCACCCAATTGTCCAGCTGTGTCACTTGAAAGTGTGTCTAGCCTTGGGGAATTTGCTGGTGAGTACCCTCAAATCGATACTGATGGGCAATCGGAGGGTCATCATGACAAAACATGGTAGCAATGCGCTTGGCAGAGTGTGTCTCCTTCCACTTTCCAGTCTATGACCCCCACTGCCACTTCGCCTGTGGTTGAAAGAGGCTGCAGTGAATCCGATGGATATCCGAAAAGGTGTGCATTTATACCAGGAAAAACTGTGTACCTTAGCCAGGCTGCCTGATCGTTCGCAAACTCCTTCAGCCACCCAATTAGCACATCATGTTTTCTATCGCATAGTAAGCCATATATTTTGAGCCGGTTTCTCAATATCAGCACAGTCATCTTAGAGGTTCTGGTAGAGCGTTAGCATATAGAACCGGTATGATGCTTTTCTATTTCTGTAGTGCTTACATTTTGTACGTCTCCATCTCTATTGTGTTGTTGACTTCATATTGTTGCCCTGGCCTTGGCAGTTCTAATGTAGCAACAGTTTTTGGTGTCATTAATAGTATGGAATGTATGTTAAGTAGTGGGTAGCATCCAGCATGGCCGCACCAGGGCAGGGGAACAACAGTCAGGGCGAAAGGGACCATCATTTGGAAAATGATCGAACGGGCATGTGGCCCAATCTTCCGCTGACTTGGACCATCCCAACCAGTCTCACCACAGCCTGTACACAGCTAGACGTGCTGTTTTTCTCCCTTTTTCTAGCTACTATGACTTCTCTACCAGGCAGATATGTCAGGGCACTACCGTGCCTCCAAAACGCATCCTCAATAAGTTCAGACGCCATCCAGGATGACCAGGAGGAAGAGCTCGAGTCATACGACTCTGCAGTTGAGATCGATGAACAGCTTGCACATGAAGATCTGGACAACTTGGAGATGGATGCAGAGCAATGTCGCCTGTGCATTGCTCCCCAATTCCAGAAGCTTTCCATGGATACTGAAGGCATAGGAGATGATCTGAGCGAAGGTGCCTTAACAATTCCGACAGGCCAGAAGATCAACCATGAGATGATGTTCAGTGCACTCAAAGCTGCATCAAAAAATGTTGTTGAAAATTCAATGCTGCAGCTGTACATCTGGTATGTGGATATCATGATGTATTTCAATTTTGTGGTAACATTTCAGCCCGGTTTCGGTCTAGCTTGTGGATCCTTTTCATTACATTCTGTCTCACGCATGGGTTCATTCAGGACGAGGATGAGTTTGACGGTATGTGGCCCAACTTTTCATCTGATCTCCCTACTTGGATTGCACTGTGGATAATGGACAAGTGAGTTGGTCCCTATCGCATTTTCATGTGAAAGAATGCACACAATGGCTCGGATGTGTAGGTGTGACGATATAGACATCCATACTGGGCAGGCCAAGGTGCTGCACATTCGCCGAGGGTCGTACAACATGGTGCAGAAGATGCGCGCTGCGATAACACATAAATTTGGGTGGGACTATCAGCTAGGAACTCAGGCTTGGCAGGAGCACCCAGTAACAGGAAAGTATGTTGGGAACCCTTCGTTGTCTGTGGTTCTTTCACAGTATATGGTCAGCCTCCGCCGGTGCAAGGTGCGTACATCTGATTTTTGACCATTTATTAATAGCCTCAACTCTGAAACAATTCCAATCCTCTGTAGGCACATGCCAGAGAAGAAGTAACCAGTGTGCATGCAATTGACGAACGTACACTCAAGATGCTTTGGCTTTTCAATACCCAAGTCGAAAACACAGGTTGCACATCCATTTCGTGGAAAGACTTGGACAAGGATCCATCCAAGTGGGGAGGGGTGAATGTGCAGATCATGCTGCATCTGCTGTATTTGATCTCGATGCTGTGCCTGTTGCGATACGATGAGGCTCTCCACATCATGTGGACTGATATTATTGTCGAAAAGTGCAAGGGTGGAAAGTACAGGATCGAGCTTCGATTGCCGTTTCGGAAGACCCATCCAACTGGTGGTGAGTACCACTCTTCCTGTCCCTGGACTTATGTCTCATGCATTGACTTGTGAATAGGCATTGCTCCCTTTGTCCTGTGGGGCCCAGACCATGAACATCCTTGGATGTGCCCAGTTTGGGCCCTTTCAGAATGGTCTGCTGCCTGCAGAAATATGGGCATCCACCATGATGGGTATGTTTTTCGCAAGAAGATTGGCGCGAATTCAATCAGTGCCGACATCGAGGCAGCAATGGTTTGTATCGCATTACCTTTTTTCCAATGCATTCACCATGCTAATGAGTTATAAGACCTCTGAATCATTCCTCGAATGCTTCCGAAACAACCTTCTCGATGTCAACATTGACCCTCGGCCATATGGCACTCACTCCTTCCGGCGAGGTGGCTGCCAATACCTTACTATGGTGCTCTGATGGCCCTTCCGGAATATCTGTTCCTGGAGTGGTTGGTCACCAAAGTTCGACAACCCAGGGACTATTTTCAAGTACCTACTTTCATGGACGGACACACCCCTGGTTGAGTGAGAGGATTACTTCAATCCTGATTATCCGGCCTCGGACCCATGCTACGCATGTGGCCGTACCTGTTCCTGTGCATAGGAGTCATGTCGTAGTGTTATTTTCAGGAGCACACAAGTATAGTTCAATGTATACAGAATACAGATTACACTTATGACGATGCCTGCACCAAATCCGGCATGTATGTCTTCAATTCCGTGTCCTCTACGGGCAGCCTGTACAGCATGATGTTAGAGAACTCTGCCTGGTTGCTTCGACAGCATATGGCTTGACACATCGACACATCGTCCTACTCCGTCTTGATCTTCTTTGCTGATGGCAGAGTTGCTGTACTCGTCAATGTGACAGGATCCTCTTCTCGTGGCCGGTTTGACCCAACTGCTGGTTCTAGTGTAGGTGCACTTGCAGGAATAGCGACAGCAGCAGGGGGGGTGGGAGGCATCGTTTCCACGGACTTGATGTACTGGGAATGGGCAAGACCTTCAACAACTTCCAAGCCTTCAGCTTGTTCTTCGGAGACTTGGGGGTCTGCAATGGACTGGCGTATGACAGAGTGGAGGCAGATGCCAGAGTGGAAGTGGATATAACATCACCCGGAGGGTTTGGTGTCTGCTTTAAGAGCGAGGGCATCAACACTGCCTGTGGGAAAGCTCCAGACGCAGCAGGGGCATGCGCATGAGGGCCAACAGGCAACAGAGCAGATGTAGGTATAGATTGGGAGGTGCAGACGAAACAGGGTATGCACCATGACCACTAGCTTCTCAATAACTTCCTCCTTCATGCAGACCATGAAATGAGGCAGTTTGAGGCCAAGTGCGCTGACAGAGACGACGCAAATGCTCAAACTGTGCATTGTACTCCAGCTGCTAAGCATTATGCATACGAAGTGGGTGGGTATTGGGGAATCCAATGTCTGCAGCGCCAGGTAAACATATGCCAAGAATAAGCTACTGAAACTTACATTTGGTTCTCCTCTTTGAGTCACGTAACCAACTCCAATGCAGCTTCGTCTGCAGCTGAGAGGGATGGCTGGCAGTGGCGATGGGTATCAGCACCTGGCTGGCACCTGGATAGTGTTGCAGGGTCCGGTCCCGGGACCAGTCTGGGACCAGACAAAAGACCGGGACTGACCTGATTAGGACCGGACCAGGACCACAAAACCTTCGGTCCTGTCCCCAGTCCTGGTCCTGGTCCTCTGTCTGTGGGTGGAAGAGAAGGACTTCCAAAGGACCAGTCCGGACCAGTCCTCTCAGGTGTAGGAAGACTGGTCCGTGACTAGTCCTCAGGCCCAGCAGGCAGGTCTAGCTGTCCGGTATTGCATCCTGTAATGATAGAATGCAGTCAACCTGTCGGATGATAGTGGTAGAAATAGATGTAGCTTTGAATAACCGTTCAAATAGTACCATAAACATGCAAAACTACCCAGATACTATGGAGATATGGGTGGTAGAAGGCTAGAGATGCATAAGCAGGAGAAAGAGCAATGGAAAGGTGCGATTGCGTAACAACGAGTAAGCCGATCTCGACGAATAGGGGCGCATTTGAAACCTATTGAAAGGGTGAATCGAACGCCGGTAACTTCGTAGAAATCGGTGTAGTATTGACAGAGGTATGGATAGACTTCTATTGCAGGGCAATGTAGACAAAGATGGGTTCATAGCGGGAGAATCCCTGCTCGGAAAAGGGCGAGGATGGACTCGTTTGAAAGCCATAGGCGAGAGCAATCGAGCGCAGGAAAAACCAAGGGAATACACACCGTAGTTGCTGAGATACAGGTCCATTACCTGCTCTCTCTCACCAGTCCCTACACAGAAGCCTCAATACCTCCACCAGCTCTGCTCCGAATCCGTCGAATGTGGGGTCGTTGGAATGCTTGAGAGGAGGAGAAACCGACAAGCCCAGGTGCGACAAGATCGGATAAAAAACGATGAAGATATGACAATAACAGTGCAGGTAAGTGCCATTGAGATGATGTTTTGGTCGGATGGACCAGTCCTGGACTGCCTAGGACCAGTCCCAGACTGGTCCGGACCGCATTCCGGTCCAGGACTGGTCCGGACTGAGGACTGGACTGCAGTCCTCTCCGGTCCTGTAAGGACTGCAGCCCCGGTCCCAGTCCTGCCCTTTGGGGTCAGTCCTGTCCGGTCCTCGGTCCTTGGTCCTCCTAAAAAGGCACGGAGGACCGGGACCGGACCGGACCCTGCATCACTACACCTGGATGCTGCTGCGGCTGCCCGTTCTGTACTATCGTGGATGTTGATGGCATGTTCATCAGGTGTGGAGGTTGCCCTGGCTGCATCAGGGGCTTCACAACGCCATTCGTCGTGTTCATTATGTTCATGCTCATGCTCATGAGATGCTTCTCTACCAGTGGGATAATGTGTGGCTGGACGGCACAACTTGAAGCTCCTGGGTGGAGAGGTTGGTGTAGTTGATGATCTTGTTAATCGCCTGAGGAGACATGCCGGAAACCCTAGACGCACCCTCTGCACTGTTTGCCTTTACCTGCCCGAGAACCATCATCTTCGCCGGAGGTACTGTAAATTGAACTCTTGAGGGGATGGTGGGTGCAGCACTGCAAAAGAAGAGCGTTAGGAAGCTAAGGGGCAAAGGGATGGCCAGACAGAGGCAGGCAAAAGGGGTGCTAAATGGCTATAGTAGACAACAGTCAGAGGCAAGGCATAGAAAGTGGGCAGAAGTTGGTGAAAGAGAAAGACAAGGCTGGCGCACCAGCGCAGATGGCGTGAGTTCAAGGGCGCCAAAAGCCATGGAAACTGCTGTGCCATGGCCAAAGGCTACCAACTTCAGACTTTTTTCCCTGGTCTGGGGAAGTTTGGGGAAGACTTCTGACTATATAGGCAGGATATATGAGCCTAACAATTCAACTTGACAGTCAAACTTCGATCCCCACCTTTGCCTGAGATATTTTATAGCAGAGACAATTGAAGGCTCGGGGCGGGCGCTAGAATTTCCATTTTTGGGAATCCCAGTTTGGCGAGGCTGAGTGGCAGATGACCGTTCTGATGTGCTGAAATTCTAGCAGTCCACCAGGCCAATATCGGTTTTGATATTTGGACCGAGGATAGTGACTATGCAAGCGAAACACAAATTATCATTACTAGTCCAAGACACGATTTGGGAAGTACAAGAATTGCAATTTATGATACAACCAAGTGGAGCTCACAATTTTCGTCTACTTCCCTATTCCATCTCAACAATCGAGCATTAGGTCAATTACATCCATGTTCTCATCATCCCCAGTCAGGTCGATTATGTGCGAGGAGCTAGGAGGATGTGACCCCAAATATTTAGCAAGCAAGGAGGATGGCAACGGTGGAAATGGAGACAATGATAGTTGCAGCATCAAGGGAGAAAAGCTAAGGCGTGGGGACACGGACACAGACAGTGCCGGGCTCAAACTGCGCAGGTCAGGCAAGTCAGAGGTGTGTAGGTACGGGGCCTGTGGGAGGAAGGTGCTATTGGGTGGGGAAGGAAAAGGTGAGCTCTGTCCTCCGCAATGACAGAGACAGGAATCCACATGGTAAGCATGTGCAATTTTGCTTCAAGAGGTGTGACAAGGGAGGAATAGAGGAGAGAGAATGTGGCGTCACAAATGGGCGAAACATTGATGGTTAACTGATATTCTGCATAGCCAGCAAAGGTGCGCGTGCGAGTCTTTAAGTATTTAATGCTATCCAGGATAAGGCTATGATCCTGCAGAACAGAAACACCGCAAAGTTAGTATACCATAGGTGAAGGGAGAAAAGTCTGCAGATGGGATGCACATTCTCCGAAATCTGATGCCCCGCCCACTCCAACCCATGCTTCTCCACGCTGAGAAGACGCATGATGACAGTGGACCAGACCGACTTGGCCATCTTGTCCTCCAGCCGCCCTGCATCCCATGAGAAGAGTCTGTCACACAGCTGGGCGATCTTGGCAATGTAGAACTGTGCGGAGCATCCAAAGTCGGCATCGAGCAGGATACAATCCTAGCTGCTAGTCAGCGGGCAGATGTGGGCCATGACTCCATCAACATCTGGGAAATTATCCATTATGGATGCAGTGACATGGGCATTCCACTGGCCAATGTATCTGTCTGGATCCTCCCGCAAGCAGTAGTGGAGAGAGTCACGCCACTTGTCGAGAGGGAGCTGGTAGCCATTGCCTGTATAGACCGCCTCCCATGCTTGTGAAAGCAGCGATGCGCCGAGCCCATAGCACGCAAGGGCGATGGCCGTTTTGATCCCGCATCCCTCAAGGCCCTGCGAAGAAAAGCCAAAATATCAGTGGAGATCAACAGTGACGATGGCAATGCAGGCTCACCTTGCTATAGTCACTTCTGGCTAGCACAGCGATAAGGAGGAGATCACCCAGAGGGGGCATCCTGTCTTCGGAGAGGACGTCAACCTTGACTTGGCGCTGGTTCTTGAGAGGGCTACCGTGGTGCTAAGGTTGGAAGACAGGTCGCAGGGGGACTATGCTGCATGGGACTTACGTGTGTATCACAGTCCGGGCACCAAAGATGAGCATGTCACTGTTGTCCGACATCATGCTGTCGATGACACCAAGCATGTTCATGGATGCGAGCTCGGCTTCGGCCTTGCCAAGGGCCTGCATTGACCACCAAGTCAGGAGACCACACGACAAAAGTGCGATGATAACGAGGACATACCTTGATCCACTCGAACCCAAATGCATCTACCAGATCCTTTGTGCTATTGGTCATCCAATGTGGTGTCGTGACAACTCGGGTCCCCCTCTTGACGGACGGATGGTTGGGCCCATCTGCAACGAAGACCACAGTGACAGGCTGAGAGAGCAGCCTGACGAGGTGGTTGTACAATGTCCGCAACTTGGGGTTCTGGCCAGCTTGAGCATGCGCCCACTGGAACGGCATGCAGCATTGTTTCAGCCAGATACTAAGACGTGACATTAACAGCTGTGTGTGTGGGAGAATGAACATCAAATGGGATACACCTTATGTCCACACCGAGGCGAAAATAGCCTTGCCAGTTGGGAGGGCTAGCCAGAGCACAGTTAAGCAAGAATGCGGTAAAATCCGCATGCTGCATCTTGGGTTTCACAAGCTAACATGGGCGCGAGGGGCGGGATGTCGTACAAGGAGAGACCGTGAGGAAACATGAAAGGCGTGAGGGCAAGGAGAAGAAAATGGAGCGCCGTGTACTCACCTCCCATAGACCATCGATGCCCATCCTTCCACATGTCTTTGAGGGGGAGGACCAGCACGTTGGAAGTCAGTGTACAAGCGCGTTGGGAGTCAAGTTTGGGAGAGGGTGCCACGAGATGCGAGGCATGATTCGGAGGTTGGTGGCGAGGAGGGCACAATGGGCAGTGAGGAGAGGGGGAGGCCATGACGGCAGGAGACAAGTGAGGAGGGAGAGGGGGAGCAGGATGAGGAGGACACGTAGACGAAGCCATTGGGGCCAGTGAAGAGGCTGCAAGCGAGACCGTAAACCCGAGACTGTGAATCTGCTGGGCCCACAGGGGTCAGTGAGTTGAAATGGCAGAGGACGAGCAGACCAGCCCGCCAAATGGAACCCCTCTGCAGAGTCGTCCATGCGGGAAGATTCACGGTCTGCCGTGAGAGATTGATGGTCTTGTCAGCAGGGGGAGCGCGTGGTGGCTGCCACGTGCTGCCAATACCCATGGTCTGAGCTGCGTGCTCGACAGTCCGACATGTCGACATCCTGGCCACCACTGCCATCTCTCTCTGCCATCCCGCTCTTCAGTGCTGCCTTTTCTACCCTTCATCTGCCCCGACTTTGACCTCACACCACACATCCAGTTCTCGATGACGACCAATCGTGGATGCCCTGACTCGATCGATCCTCCCCACAGGTCGACCGCACTTGTCCTCGGCCTGTCGAACCTTGCCCTACTCTACGCCTCGGCCCTCTCCCTCTCGCGCCTCTTCTCTCCCCAGCTGCAGACCACGGGGGCTTCCGGCATCAGGAAAAACCCCCCTAAGGAATTACTTGTAACATATGTAACAGCTACTAAAGTACTATTAATTCGTTGTAATCCGGATAATATCAGTATGCGACTCACAATACTTTGGGCTATATGATGAGGAAAATCGCCTGATCAATTACTAGCTATTCTTGTGCCATTACAGAGAGTTACGCATCTGGGAAGTTTGTGACATACAGAGCTGCTTAGAGCACACATGAGCAGGCATAGGCCAAGTGACCATAGCCAATCCTCATACGTGCACACGCGGCCTGCTGGCGAAGCTGCACTTTCATGCCTGCAAAGATACCAAGCTCCGAAAGGAACGATCACCAGCTCATACAGGCTTGGACATGAGTCCTCGTCAGTTCCAATCAGCTCCACACCACCATTAAGTGTCTTCATGGTAGCAATAATGAGGTGAGGTGGCGACGTGGGTGTTGATAAGTATAGCGACATACCGGTATGGCGAGAACCGGATGATAATGGCGAAAAGAACGCTGGGCACAGAACTAGCCCCCAAGCTAGACCCATGGTGATGCTGAATTTTGGAATAGCACCCAACATTCAGTGTCACAGGGATACGAGAGTGGGGAAGGGCAGTGCGACAGATGTATGTGGAGATGAGGATGTGGAGGAGAGTGGAAATGGGCGACGGTTTCACCCATTCTTGAGCATGGGGAAAAGGGGAAAGTCGACGAGCTCTCTAGCTCACCTGCATCAGCGACGTACCTATGATTTCCCAGCTCCCACCTCACCTCCTATCCCACCCTACTTCCCTTCCCTTCCTCCTCGTTGCATTGTGCCAACACGACTGCATATGACCCAAAGTGACGTGGCGTGTAGAGGGACGCGAGCTGTTGGGCTCAGCACTGTTGAAGAAGAGCAAAGAGTGGAGAGGGTGGTGGGGACTAGAAAGGAGGAGGAGATGTCAAAGAAGGATAGAAGGGGATGGGGGACAGGCGATAGAGCAAGACGGAGAAACTCGGAGTCAAAGATGAGAGATGAGAGATGAGACTAGATGCCCACGATGCATGCTGCAGCACGCATCATGGGTGTCTAGTCTCTTCTCTCATCTCTCAGCTGCTACCTCATCGTAGTGTTCGATGACAGCCATCCTTCCTCCTTGTCCACATTCAACGTCCTTCTGTAGCCAATGCTTCTGCCAGTCGACACTCTCCTGCAGGCTGCCTGTCCTCTCTGCGCACCTCTTCTATCTCCATCTCAATATCAATGACCACTGGTGACTCGGACAGCCCAACTGGCCCGCTCTTCTCTGTGTCCCCCGACGTGCGCAGCCTCAGTTCCGAAACAACGTGTGCATCTCGTCCTTTCCGTTCGTATCCGTCGTACGTCCCCCTTTCCATGCTCCGCTCTCTAGGTCTCACTTGGTGGGCGCAGCTGCTCGAGGTGCACTCACTTGACGTGTCTGCCCATCGAGATGCAGCAGCATCTCATCCTCGACCGTGCTTCCCGGTAGTCTCATTCTTTCTCAGTATCCTCCACACCTCAGGCGTCAGTGTTTCCGGATGCTCTCTGTGAGTCCCCAATAGTTCTGTTGCCTTTTACTGCTCCCCTTCTGATCCATGTTCACTTCTGTGGCCAGATGCGCGACCTTCCTAGCCCATGCCCAGTCATTTAGCGCTAAGACCCTTTGCTCAGGTCTGGTAGTCACCGTCTACAGCTGTTATGTGAGTTTCTTTATCTTCACTATCCCTTCCGTGCATGCTAACATTCCTGTTGTTATCCCCTCTGTATGCTGTCACCTATCACAGTCTTTTCTGATGTTTTCCATTTCGGTCTCTGGTGGATAGGTATGTGTACTTCTTTACGGCGGCATGGTGTTGCTAACCTACCCTGTCTAGTGAGCATGGTGGGTCCTTACGCAGGTTAGTGTGAGCACTTGA
>BACB01005687.1:0-26228 GCA_000338015.2 Ganoderma multipileum BCRC 37180 | reverse complement strand
GGGGCGCTTGGACTCAGGCGGGCGTCCCCTCGGGTAAGCACACTTAGCCCATCCTTAGGTAAGGCTGTCTGCGACCATGAATTTTCCAGGATTCAATGCAACTTCTCTCCGACTCGGAGTCACACACATCTGCGACTCTGCAAGCTTCTGAATAGTATCGCAAGTCTTGGACGTCCCGCTTCAGCTTCCACTTCAGACCAGTTTTTTGTTATATTCTCGGTTTTGCCTCAATATGTCATCAGGTCGTCCGAGTATATAGCACCCCCATACATACGCTGTAGCGGAGGGGCCTCAACACAGCGTTTCGCCCAATTTGAGTCCTCCGTGTAACTCATCGTCCCACTGTGCGCCTGACGCCCCTGGAAAAGCCTCCGTTTGGCCCCGGAAAATATACATTCCACCGCTACACCGTGGATATTTAAAATGACCGTGCTTTTTGCACAGGTCGAAATCCACGTTCTAGCCCCGTTTTAAACCCAGGCTAGTGAACAGACATTTAACAGGGTTTATTCCACGTTTATTGACCGTGGAAATGCAGGCGCCGAATGAGCGCGCGTAGCCACGGCCTGCCCTAAATCTGCACCGCCTCGCCTTGGACGGCAGCATTGCACTTTTTTCGTCGAAGTCTTCGTCCTCTGTCTTCGTTCTCTCTAGAGGCTGGCGATCCCTCGCCTTGGTTTCCCCCTGATCTGAGACTGTGGTTCTCACGCTGGGTTCTGGGTCTCTGTCTACACCTGTGTTTGGATCTCCTCTGGCTGCGTCCTTGCTCTGGGTCTGTGCTGAGCTCAATGACGGCTTTGGCTGTGGGCCCTTGGATACCCTCAGGACTCAGTGCTTGCCACCATGCCGAGTACCTCTCCCGCTTTCCCGACGAGGTCGTCAACCACAGGTACGTTTTCCATTGATATGGGGTCCACCGCAGTGAGGAGGCTGTCGATTTTCGTCAATGTACGTGTCTTTTCCCTTATGTTCAGTTCTGCCTTCGCCGGTGAGTCCTGCTCTCTTCGTTTGTATCCATCTGTGGATGTCGACGATTTGATATGAGGTATACGGAAGTCCACTGGTGTCCACATGTACATTTGCGAAGGTCAGTGGGCGGATGGGTCAAGTAGCGCTCCATTAGAGCTTATTTCAGTACTGTAGCCTGTCGCGTACATTAGTTTCACATGTCCGTAGATACTTGTGTTTGAAAATAATGCATTCAATCACCCAAATATGCCGTGCGATGCTGATGGAATACCCTACCAGAACTGCGAGGGCCCGAACGCGAAAATTCCACGGTTAGACCCGGTTTAATCGCGGGATGTCCGCGAAAATGTAACCGTTGAAATGGGACATATAGACCCGTTTTTTCCGGGGGCAAAAAACCGTGTCAAATCAGGGGTTCCCAGCCCATTTCCGCGGTCATACACCGGAAATTCCGGGGTCAACCAACCCGGATTTTCCTCATCTACTGATCTCACAGTGGTCCCGTGAACGAAAGCACGGCCTCGCATTGCCCGGATACCGGCCCCTCCCACCGTCAGGAGATCTGGAAAGCTCGCACCCTGACATTTCGTTGCCACTAAGAAGCCACTCTCGCCCAACGTCTGTCGAGCTACTACGTCAGCTGCATCCAAGGTCTCCTTTTCGTCCTGCACGATGCCAGCTAGTCACCGCAATCTCTGTCCTTCGTCTCTGTCGTAGGTCCCCTCATGAGCTCCACGTTTCACTCCTTTCTCACCCGGGAAATCGTAGTCTTGACACTCTTAATGAAGACGTGTTTCGCCTTATCGCGGGCCAGCTGCGTCGAGAAGGGGGTTCGCTGCGAGACCTTGCATCGTCCTCCCACTCGCTTCGGGACGTCTGTCTCCCTATCCTGTTTTCTCGATGCAAGGCGGACGTCAGGAGAGTCGAGAGGGATGATCCACCAGAGGGGGTCCGCATTTATGCTCGGTACGTTCTTGTTTGTCATGTAACCCATGATTATGTGATTGAATCAGTGCCACTCTAAGGCACTTGACCCATTTCGGACCTCTGGGAAAGAAGCATGACGTGGAGTATTTCGAAGCCCTTCTTGATCTCCTGCCCTCCCTTCAATCTGTCGCAATCAAAGACGCTTCTGGTCATATACCATGGCATATCTGGAAAGCTTGCTGTTCTCGATCTCGCATCAAGAGTCTGTCGTACGATGCTGGCCAACATGATCTTGCTGTTGACCCCTTCCCTTCCGACGAGGTGGAAACCACTCCTCTCGCGCTGCAGACTTTCTCGTACACCACGACCATGTGGCGAGAGTGGTTCAACGACAGCGAGTCTGTCCAATACGCCGAACCCAGATCTATCAGTATGCGACCTGTATTTGAATTCGAACAGGAATCCCTTTCCGTTATTCTCCTCAGGATGAACGAGACGGCTATCTCCCTGACGTTGCCCCTAGAGTCCACCCCGATTTTAGCCATGGCCGAACTGTCCTGGCCGAATCTGGAGGAGCTGAAGCTTCACGGCCGCTTCCTGGACGATGCTCAGGCCACGCACGTCCGGCATTTGCTGCCATTGCTTTCCTCCCTCGATCATCTTTCTATCCTGGCTGCACGAACGTTCGAACTTGGACGTCCACCATTCATCCCCAGTTCCGCTTCGCCCTGCCCATTGGGTAGCCAATTACCCGGCACGCCCACCCTTCGGGCCGTCCCTCCGAGCAATGCTCCCAAGGCACTCCTCCCGCACCTACGGGTTCTGGAAGTGGCATTTCCTGACCCCTTGGACGACCTGTTCTCCATCCCAATGCCTATGCTTTACCGCCTCGCACTACGCGACCACCCGCGCACATACCACATATGCGCGGGTCTGAGCGGAATAGTCAACGGTCCAACGGAGAAACCTTGGTCTAATCCGTTGCCACTTGCCTGCGAAGTCCTAGCTATCCTTAGGCGCATGGAGCCGCTTCCGCTCCTGACGAGCCTCGATATCGCGTACGTGGTGAAGAACGCGGATTCGGACCACAAGCTGCTTTCATACGTCGTGGGCGCCTTCCCGCGCCTGGAGCATCTGGAGATCCATCGGTACCGCTGCAACGGACGCGAGCTCACGCGATACGTACGTCTGCGGATACAAGCCATGTCATTGGTCTCTGCTGACAACTAGTGCTTCGGGCGCTGCAGACGCCTATCGCCAGGATCCTCTCCCGCGCTCGGTCATTGCAGACCGTCCGCCTGAATCTCGACTTCCGCAACGATCCCCAGGCGTACTGTGGCGATCGCCGGCGCCGCGATCGATGGCTTCAGAAACTTAGAGAGAAAGTCGGACCTGAGATCGTCGAGATCATGCAGGTCTGCGCTTCTCTGGAATATGTGGCGATCCTGTATCACGGCAGCCCGTCTTCGATCTGGGTCGAGTTCCATCCTTCGCGCGTTCGAGGCGTTGAACCTCGGTTCGTGATGAGTTACGACGATGCGCATGTGTACGCAATGTCCTCCTTTGGTCATGGAGTACAGCGATACTGAAAAGCGACTCTCGCAGCGATTCGGAGATGATTAGACGATTTGGGGGTCGGGACGTGGTGTTTTAGGTGTCCGAGAGCCGTCGTAGGTCCGCTGGACATCTACTGCATTAACATTCTCAAATGACCAACTTCAATGCGGTTCCAGTCGCGCCGCACGAGAGACTTCGGCGCCGTGGACGATGTCGAGCCTTCCCCCGTCATCTGTGGTCGAATTGAATGTTTCCCTTCCGATGCCGTTTCTTCAATTGGTTGACACGGCAATGTAAAAGTAGTAGGTACTACTTACAGTATGACGCATTCACCCCTTATACAAGTCTGCATACGAGCCTTGTGTCCAACCCCCACAGCAAGATGCCTTCGCCAATGAAACACCGACACCGTGCATACATCCATGAAGGTCCATAAACATCACCAAGTAGTCCGCGAAAGTCCCGAAGTGTACTCGCACGCTGAACGCTTCATCTGCAAAGACCTCAGCTAGCAGTGTTACGGAAGTCCAAGCACCGAGGGCCTCCGCTCAGCGCTCAGCAGTTGGCGACGACGCCCTCTCCAGCGGTCTCCGCCTTCTGCAGCTGCGTCGTCGCCTTCTGCAAGTTCGACGTCACCGCCGAGTCGGTTCTAACCCCCGCAACGCCGCACAATCAGCTCCGACATACACAGAGCACAAGATAGGTATTACTCACGACGTGATGTTCGCAAGCGTGCTCTGCGCCGCGAGCAGGTTGGTCTTCACCTGGTCGCGAGCGTCCGCGGGCGCCGTCTGACCCGTGAGCAGCGCCTTCGCGATCGTCCCGATCGCGCTCTGCGCGCCGCTGATGCTGCTCGTCACGCTCTGGATGCCTGCGGACGCCGTCGCATCACTGGTGGTGGTGGTAGTGTTGATCACGTTGTCCTTGGACATGGGAATGGACGCGGACTTACTCGGTCGTTTGGCCGGACAGCGTCTTGAGGGTCTTCTGCAGGCCGGCGAGGTCGCCGACGATGCTAAGGCGGTCGACGTTGCACTGGATGTCGCCGATCTGGCGGGCAGCGATCTCCGCGACGGGGGCTAAGCAGAGGGGGGAGAGTGGCGAGGGCATCAGTAGTGTGTACGGTATGTGGTGCCGAGACAGTGGTGGGACTCACCGGAATAAACGAGGGAGCTCGCGAAGGCGAGGACGGCAAAGAGGAAGACAACGACGCGGGACATCATGATTGCTAGGCGTTAGAGAAAGAGGCTTCGACGAGGAATGTGGTGATGAAGAAGAAGCTCAGATGCACAGCAGCAACGAAGGCAGGTAAATCAGCACCGGGCTGGAGCGAATGAAGAAGCGAGTGGAGGAGGGGAATGGGGATCTCAGCCAACTTCCTTGAGCCTTTTATCCAACGATGCGCTTGAGGAAGGCCGGGCCAGTCGGCGTGCATTGACGGTCCCAACAGTTCCTGGCTGTTGACTGTCGAGGTACGAGCGCGCGAGAAGCTTGGTAGAGCTTGATCCTTGTCAGTACACAGCCTCGAAGCCTTGTTGTCCAGTCCAAGCCGACGTATCCTGGTTCTTTTTCCTACGCCCGCCGGCAAATGCATACAACCAGTCCCGCCAAAACGGGATCTCCAGGCTGCGAATTTGACGGGTGACGGCTTGTCGCCGTAACTGTCGAGAAGGTCATCCACGCCGGAGTTACGACACCGTTCTTCTACTCGAGGCACGTTGATCTCGGGGACCACATAGTATTGGAGTACATACCCGGACGCTCCAAGTTTGCGTGTACTTGCGATCCAGGTCGGATACTTGGTGGAATCCGGGGATGACGGGCACAAGAGATTGGAGGGCTTAGCTGCAATGATCGTTCGTCACTTCTCCTGTAGGCCGAGGTGATCATCCGACTGGTAAAGCCTCGGGAATGGCAACACGACCGTGCCACGTAGCCGAACGGCTGGATGAACATGTGGACATATACATAACGTCCTCGTACATCTGTCCGCGAAATATCGAATACTTCTTGGTCAAAAAGCTAAGATTATGTTCGTAAAACAGGCCTTACCTGTGCACAGGCTCTTTACGCAGACAAATGAAAAAGGGATTTGGCAGGAGTGTTGGAAGAGAGTTTCCACCGTATGGCCGTATGGCTCGGGTCAAGTCCGCGGAGTTCGACGCACCAAAGCGTCCAGGTCTCTTTCTCGTGTAGACAATCCAACAGCCGCAGAACATAGGTCGGAATAATGCAGCCAGTACCGGTATTCAATGAAGGTGAGCAAAGTGAGAAAGGGAGGGACTCTCTACCAATGCGCAGCAGCGAGGTGGCATTCGGTGGGCTGGTGCCACCCAGTGGCTGCTTGAGGCAGTGCTTCGGCTATGTTTCCACACCGTGGCGGCTTTTCCCGACTCAAACTTGTCTCGAGAACTTGACGATTTGCCTCAATGCTTGTTGTCTACAACATATACTGTTGCCAGTATTCTCAATTCCGGCGACGTCGGCGAGGATGCCTTCTACAGACAAATGCATCTGACAATGGTAGGCCTCACAACGAGTCCATCTACACAGACGTCAAATGAAATCGTGGCATCCAGCCGTTTACTTTCGACCGACGCCTGTCTGGCACGAACGTCACTGGCGTACTCATGATCCATGCCAGCCCTCTCACGAGCTCGAAACATACCCGTTCTCGTGAGTTCGCATAGTCCCGTGTACTCAAATGAAGCGTAGAACGCTCAGTCGAGAAGCGTTCCTTGGTTCCATATCAGTGCGTCGCTACCTTCTCTACGTCATCACCATGGCACCGTCCGTGCTTCGCACAAGGCAGCTCCTTCTAGCGGATGTGTCCTGGAGCCTTTTCACGACTAGACAAGTGCATGTAGGACGCTGCCATATTGCCTTCGCTCGACTTCCTTCCCTCAAGCACCACCTCAAACCCCCTCTCCCGCCATGATGAGAGGACAACTACATTGAACCCGAAGTCGCAAGCCCCCCATCCACAACCCATCAGACCCTCCCGAGCGCACCACTCAACTCAGTCGTACAGACTCCGGAGCGGCTCTCGCGTGCGATGCTCGCCTGATCACCCTTCCGGCGAAAGTCCCCATGGCAAGCTTCGCCAGGCTCGTGCTCTATACGCCGGGGGGTCTCGCGTCTATGAAGAGATAAATATCTAGGTGCAATCCGTGGCCTTACGAAATTTAAACTCTGTCCCGCCCCGTCTCCAGCCCTTTACCACCTGTACTCTCCTGTCCTTTCAGTGTCCTACATACCCGTCCTTGCAGTGCAAGTCCGACTCTCACACTTCCAGTCGCCGTGTCGTTTACCTGATCGCCGCGCTTTGGCACTCTTTGTCGATCCAATCGAACCATCCCGCCAAGATGCTCTCCCGCGCCGTCGTTTTCTTCCTCGCCTTCCTCTCCCTCTTCGTGACCTCGCAGATCTACGCTGGTGCGTCACACCTTCTTTTGTTTTCTACGCTCGAGGTGCTGAGATCGTGTCAATTGCTTTGCCATCCGCAGCCCCCGTCCGCGACATTGCCGTTCGCCAGCTTGGCAGTATCGGGTGCGACCTCGAGCAGCTCGGCGTCTCCGCGGGCCTCTCGACCCTCCAGGGCATCCTCACCACCCTCGCCGGACAGGTCACCGGGTACGTCTCCTATGTGTCTTCCTGCCTACCAACCCGAATGCTCACGATTCATCCCTCTCCCCCCTCCTTCTCCGGTGCTTGTTAACTGCGCTGCAATAGGAATGCGGCCCTCTCCACCGTCGTCCAGACCGTCCTGGGCGCGGTGTCCAGCGCGGAGCAGGCTGTCGGGTCCCTCGCCTCAGCCACCTCCGCCTCGGATGCGCTCAACCTGGTCCAGACCAACTTGGCCACGGTTGAGACCGGGCTGAACAGCCTCGCGAACTCGTACGTCCACCCATGAGGCTCAGCTCCCCAAGGCAAAACCGTGACCTTCGATTTTCTAATTCTTGTAGGACCGGCGCGGCGGACGTACTGTCGACCATTGAGCAGGCCCTCGAGCAGCTTGCCTCCTCGGCGCTTTCTGGCGCCCTTGCGTCCTGCCAGTAGGCTCGCAGCCGCACACGGGGGCGGCCATACTGTGGCCGGCGATCGGTGTCTGCGTGTGCGTTCAAGCGGGAAACCGCGCATTTAGCCACCTAGTACTTACCGATCCGCGGTCCAAGCACATCGCATCTCAATACTTCCCGGCCATTCTTCTACCGCCCGTCCAGGCCGTCTCTCTCCCCTCTCCCCTTCGTTTTCGTTCTCTCCAGGCTAGAGCAGAGCGTGTGTAGTTAGTAGCAGTTGATACCGTCGTGCCGAGTTCCCGGGCGCCTTGATACCGGTACCCGCGCGTCCTAGGCATAGGCATACCCGCCCCTGCACTCGTATTTCTTCGTTTTTCCCATACCAGCATGGTATATCGCCTCCTCTTTGTCCCATACAGAGGCTACTCTCTTGTACGTGCAATCACTGCGACCTCGCTGGCATCCCAATACCCAGTATTGTCTGTTGTTGGACTACGGTCCGTCGGATAGCCTGATTTTCGTGGCACTGATTTCAATTAGTCTCCGTTGCTGACCTTTATCATGACGAAAAGATGATAGTCGATCTTTTCCGTGGAGGGAGGGTCGAACGTAACCGTTTGAAAACGTAGCCCTCACGGTATAGTTGCAAGGTTTCTCTTGGAGAAGGCGTCGATATCGTCATTTTCGGAGCGCCCGCCGCGCTCCAAAAGGCCTTCTTGAGAGACATGCAAACCGAATCTCACCAGACTGTTCGAGGATGCAAGCCTGTGGACAAAGGAACAGGAGTTGAATGGGAGTAGTGAAAGCATTTGGCGACGATGGTTCGAGTCGAAGGCGCGCGCGATGATGGGGAAAGGCAGTGCTTCGGCCATGTACTTTCCGGCTTGTTCCGACTCGTGCGTCTACTCAGAAAGCTGAAGTTTGACTTGAGTTTGACAAACTTGACGAATGGCCGGGATGCTCAGTGCGCACAGTGACTTATCACCAATGCCGAACCTCTCACCGGCTCGAAAGATACCCGTTCCCGTTACCTTGCATAGTCCCGTGTTTTCAAACGAACCGTCGACCGTGCAGTTAAGAAGCAGTCCTTGGTTCCACATCAGTGCGCATGCGTCGCTACGTTCTCTGTGCCTTGTACATAGCACTCTCCGTGCTTCGGACAAGGCACTTCCGTCCAGCGAACGTGTCCTGCAACCTTTTCACGGCTCAGAGGTCTAGGCAGTGCAAGTAGGACGGTACCATAGACCGCTCACCCAATTTGCCTTCTTCCAGCACTACCTCGATTCCCCCTCCACTATGAGGCGGCCACAACGACCTTCGAGGCGAAAGGAAGACCGTAAGCCGTTCATCCATACTCTATCAGTATTCTGGAGCTCAGTACTCAACTCGGTTGTACAGGTTCCGGAGCGATTCTCGCGATCCTCGTCTGATCCCCCCTTCCGGCGAATGTCCCCATGACAAGGTTCGCCAAACCCGTGCCGTATATGCCCGGCGGGCCTGGTGGTCCACGACAAGATAAATATTGAGGTGTATCGGTGGGTTCTTTGAAGTCTGTGTCCATCCCGTCCCCCGCCAATTCGGCTAGGTTTGCGGCAGGCTGTCTTATTGTCTTTTCCGTGTCCTACATACCCGTCCTCTCAGCGCAAGTCCCACTGTCACATTCCTGGTTCCCGTGTCTTCAACCTGACCACTGTCTGTTAGAACTAATTGTTGATCGTGCTGAGCTAAGTTCAAACCAAGATGCTCTCCCGTGCCGTTGTTTTCTTCTTCGCCTTCCTCTCCCTCTTCGCGACCGGTCAGATCTACGCTGGTACGTCACCGTCTATTCCTCTTCCTTACGCTCGAGGTCCTTAGGCTAACTTCATTCCGATCGCCGCTCACAGCCCCTACCCGCGAGGTTGCGTCCCGCCAGCTCGGTACCGCTGGATGCGAGCTCGCTCGTCTGGGCGTCTCCACTGGACTTTCGATCCTCCAAGGCATCCTCACCACCGTCGAAGGACAGGTCACCGAGTAAGCCTGCGCTCCACCACACTGCGATTTCATATATCTGTAGACACTCAAGAACACGTGTTTCCACATTGCAATTATTCGCAATAGCAACGCGGCCCTTTCCACTGTCGTCAAGATAGTCCTCGACTTTGTGTCCAGCGCAGAAAGCGCCGTCAGCACCCTCGATAACGTCAGCACCCCGGCGGACGTGCTCACGCTGGTCCAGGCTAACATAGCTGCGG
Source organism: Ganoderma multipileum BCRC 37180 (assembly GCA_000338015.2). Classification (NCBI taxonomy): domain Eukaryota; kingdom Fungi; phylum Basidiomycota; class Agaricomycetes; order Polyporales; family Polyporaceae; genus Ganoderma; species Ganoderma multipileum. The sequence goes on along the minus strand of BACB01005687.1, from coordinate 16,525 downwards.
TGGAGTCCGCCCTCGGCGTCCTCGCTAACTCGTACGTCGCCTTCTCCGGAGCACTCGAATGTAGAATCATGATGATGGGGCGCTCATCATCTCACGCGACGATGATTACCTTAGGACCAGTAGCGACATCGGAGCGAACATTGAGAAGGCCCTCGACCAGCTCGGAGCTATAGCTATTGCGGATGCCCTCGCGGCCTGCCAGTAGGCGTCGCCTTTCAAATGGGCTCTGCGCGTCAAGGGTGCGTGTTGGCCGACTACGTTTGCGGTATGCGCCTTGGGGAATCCCCGATTTTAGCCACCAAGCTCTATTGGACCCCGCGACCTCTCTCGCGTGCGAGCCCGCATTCTAGCCTCCGCGACTCTCCTTCGTTGTCCCTTTCGTTCATTCCTATTCGTTCTTCGCACTTCGCTGCATACTACGAGGTAGTGCAAGCGCCGGCAGATTATATGGGTTAATACAATGACACACGCTGTACCACCACACGACGTCGCTCTGCCACCCGCATTTCCTGTACTTGCAATGTTTCCCGTGCCTGGGTGTACCAGCATTTCATCCCGCTTTCCTGTCGTGCCTAGCTTTTGTATTGAAGGCCATTGCGGCTACCCTGACACCACAATACTTAAATGTTTTGCTCCTTCAACCGCGGTCAGCCGCCTTAGGGTTTTACCTCAACCTCCTGCACGGTCTCGCGAGGTGGGCGTCTCCGAGAAAACATCCAGGGATGGTTATGATATCTCAGATATAGTAACAAGTAAACGGCAGCACATGCTAGGTATGAAGTCCATCGGCGGTTACGTCGTCCACAACGCGCTTCCCAGCCGCCACGACTCGCACTCCACCGGCTTACTCGCAGTTGGTCACGACGCCGTTCGCGGCGTTCACCGAGTTGACGAACTCGGTGTTGGCCGTGTCCAACAACGCCAAAGTGCTGTTGTCCTTCCTGCGAATAAGGATATGCGATCAGCCATTTCGTCCCGGGTTGAAGTTCAAGTTGAAGTAGTAAAAGGAGGACGTACGAAGAAAGGTCGGCCAGCGCATCGCGGATGGAGGTAAGGTTGCCCCCGACCTGGTTGCGGAGGTTCGGGTCGGCCTGCTCGCCGTTGACGAGAGCGATAACGATCTGCTTGATAGCTTCGCCCGCCCCCTGGGCACCCGTCTGCAGGGTCATGATGTCGTGTTTGATAGAGTTGTTTCTGTGTAAAGGTCAAGTTACGTCAGGTTTAGTGTCAATGAAGGGACTGATAAGAGTATGGAGGCGTACGCGGCGACGAGGTGGGTGTTGTTCCCCAGGGTGTTCACGATGCCGGCGAACTGGGCGACGTGGAAGACGATCTCGGCGCGGTCGATGTTGCACTCGAGGTTGCCGAGCTGGCGGCGGGCGGGGGCTAAGACACAAACATGAGCGCGAGATATTGAAGCCGGTTGATACGGAAGGCATTGCACTGACCACCGTTAGCGTGCATGGACGTTGCAAAGGCGATGTAGGCGAACAAACCGGCGGTGGCAAAGATACGAGCCATGGCAATAGGCTTAATGTTTAATGAGGGAAAGAAGTGTGCGGGGTGAAGACTAAGGAGTGTAATGAGGTTCGAAAAGCGTTCGACACCAGGTCGGGATGAGATAGAAGAAGATGTGAGTCGAAGATGATGCGGTCCGCCATGGATCGTGGTGGTTTATATCTTTCTCCACGCATCCTCGCCGAACCGAGATAACAAGCTCCTCACTGCACACGGCACTGGATTTTCCCTTCGGATTACAACCAGTCTGACGGCGCAGAAGTCGTTGAATTGATTGGGGGTGAGTATCAATAACATGCAATTTCATCGTCGACTCCGGACTCGCACTGCGGCACGCGCTAAGAACTGCGGGCCAGCGGCGGAGGCGAGCACAGCAATATTTCTGACCATATCGCCATTTTAATAGTGTCGTCGAGCAGTTGACAACCCGACAATGTCACGCACCGTTCAATTGCGGTCGCTATGCTTGTACACTTGTCATTTCGGTGGAAGATGTTCTACAGGTCTTCAGTGTTCAAAAGGAGCGGCGGATCTCAGAGTCTGCCGCAGCGGATGTGCGTAGCAATTGAGAAGCATTCTCGGCATTGTGATAGCAATGTAATTCTGAACAGGAGACTCTCATGATGTGGGCTGGCTAACGGTCAACCATTGTCGACAGAATGCTCCGCAACACTGCCGGAATGTCCGCTGTGTTAGACACTCGGTAGCCCCGTCCAGGGAGGTTCTTCGGTATCCTAGCAAGTATGACAAGGACGTAAGTGACACCACGCGCAATGCGCGTAATTGAGATCCGTACCATGCCACCTCTGCACCTTCTCCAATGCAAATGAGTGCGGTGTGGACCTTAGGATTACGGTCCATGACCCGCCGGAGGTCTTCCGCGGCGATGTTGTATCGTGCGAAGTTGGCATCCGTGATTGCAATGACGAAGTAATCATCTGTAGCACCGTGAAATGAGTTAGGAAGGCAACTAAATAATGAATGTACTAACCGCCGTCAAATTTGGCAACTTCGGCAACGGACTTGTCAATCGCTTCCACTATGAGGGGCCTAAGAGGATGCGTCCAGGGATGAACTATTTGGCGTACGTGTGAAGTCTCCAGCAAATGTGTACTGGGTTATCATCTCCATCTTGTCGACAACCTTCCATCTTTCCCTCAGCTCTAGCGGCTTTTCCGCTTCGACCAAAGCCACTTCGGGGGAGTCGCCGGACTGGGAAGCGAATGTGAGCGTACTGCACACGAATGAATAAGTTGCCTTACGTGGCCGTATATCTATGGAGCGTTTAATCAATACAAGAAGCCAAAGGTGGAGTACGCCAATAACTTACATCCCAGACATATTTCTCCTTCCGAGTGAGTCGATCGAAGGTTTCCATAAGCATCACCGCTACGGGAGGTGAGTGTGTATTTCCGGTTTGTTCACGAAGGAACTACACCGTACCTGTTTCCATGCTGCGTCTAAGACGACCGTCGGCCTGGAAGCGATACCTAAGATCCTTTGTCAGCAGAGCTCGTTCTTCATACTCTTCATACACGCTGCATGGGCTCACATTGAAGCGCTAACGTCGAATAGGAAGCGGATCCTCTTCGGCCTGACGCAATGCAACAATCAGCACACTAGATGTGGCCAGGATGATACTGCGGCATACTTGAGCTGCGGGCGGCCCATCTCCGGTTTCGCCATGCCGCGCCGCTTGTAAACGGTTGCCTCTCCCGTCAGTCCCTCCGTCAGGCGGCTGTCGTCGAGTTCTCCGTCAGTCTGCCGCTTGACCCACACCCGCTCCTCTTCACGGGCAGCCAGATCTGCACCAGTGCCAATTAGGACGTCACTGAAACACGACACATCGGCTACACAGCAACAGAACTTACTCTCAAGCAGATCGTGCAGCTGTGCAATGTGGCCCTCGACGGCAGCCAGCAGGGACCCATAGAGCTTCGCCTCACCCGCGCTCATGTTGAGCTCCTCGAGGCGCCTTGCCAGCTCTTGGCGCGCCATCTCGCGCGCCCTCTCCTTCACGTGGTCCGGAACGTCGTTCTTGAGAGCGTCTGGAATCTAAAGCAGTTCAAGTTAACGCTTATGAAGCGTCGACATGAACAAATACTTACCTGGTTGATGTCATGACCCTTGAACAGACGCATATATCCGCCTCGGCCACCAAGCCCCGCCGTATCGCGTCCTCCAGTCTGACAGACCGCTGCGTAAGTAACTCGGATCGCAAGCAAGGGTTGATGCTTACGCCTCCGGACCAAGTGTTCCCGCCCGTGTGTGCCTCGTTTTTGGGATCCTCTTTGCCGAATTTGGGGCCGTTGAGGCTGGTATCACCCTTCGGTTCGAACTTGAGGTCGAGGATCTGCTTCTTTGTTACTTCCCTCGCCGCATCTATCCCCAGCTTTTTGACAGCTAGGCTACACTTCGATGTTAGGATTGACTCCGTCACCGTGCACACAAACACGCACCCATGATGGTCTAGTATGTCCTCAAGCTTAGAAATCGTCTCAGGTCTGTACACGTCAAAATCGAAAACGTTGCGGAGGGCGGCTTCGAGAGAGTCGCTCGGATACGCCTGCATGTGGCGTACAAGGTTCAGTAGCTCTGTTTCCATACTCAGCCTCTCATCCCAAGGAGAAATAACAATAAAACGTACCCCGCAACGAATATGGGTACGTCAGGGTCCCAGCCTCGTATGCTCGCCGCAGGTCTTGAAACGCAGCCACCAAGCGGAGAATCATGTCCTCGCTCAGTTGCGGAGCCAGCTGAGAGAGGAGCTTCCTCTCGCTCGCCATGTCTGGGTTCGTTACAGCATGGCAGCAGAAGTTGTCGCCGAGCACCTGCAAGAAGTGGTTCCCAAGGAAGGCTGATGAGATTGCGTCAGTACCGGAACTTGACGCGTGAGAAATCGTCCGGAGTACGTACGGTATCCGGGGCGGTTCGCGAGGAGTATGAGGCGGAAATTCGGGTGGACGACGATGTCACTGTCGCGTTCCTTCATCTGGCGCACACGGCGGCCGTCGGCGAGTGTGAGCTGGCCGTGGCCCGCGAGGCTGCGGAAGATGGCGACCACGTGCTCTGCAGCCTTGTCCGCCTCGTCTATTACGATCACCCGTCCCATCTGTATGGCTCGGAGAAGCGGCGAATCGGTGTACTTGATGACGCCATTCTCGAGGACGGTCTGGAACATTAGCTGGTTTACGGTGGTATCTCTATGCAGCTGAATATATTCTCTAGGGCGGCCTAGAAGCTGTTGATAGTGTTAGTTGAGCCAGAGATTGGGCTGTGCATAGTTCTCACTTGACACAATCTATGGCATACAGCAGTTAGGACAACATGCTATGGGGCAAGCGAATCTGGAACACCCACCGGTCAATGACCTTGTTCTTGCCAACGCCCTATCCTTTGGTTTAATATCGAGACAAATCCCGCGGTATCCTTCAAGCTCACCTGGTTACCGAGCAAAACAAGATGCTCGCCCAAAACCTCTAAATCTATCGCCAGATCGCGCATCAAGCCCGTCTGCAAGCTATTGTTGTAGAAGTGATCCATATGCGGTATATGCGACACCCCCTCCGGATCCTGGCTCCGGTCGAAGAACGGGATGAACGTCGCCGTAACACCCTCCCCTTGAGGGCCGCTCGGTGGTGGGAACCACACGCCGCCATCGCGAATCTCAGGAGGTGGGTTGAACTGCGCGACACATCCGTCAACACACGCAAACGATCAGCACGACATCCACAAAGCCCGAGATCGCCGGCTGCGCACGCGCGGACGGGCACAGCACGGCGAAAGCAGGAAACTCACCGCAGGCGTGCGCTTTGTGATGCCCGTCTCCTCGAGGATGTTCTGCAGGTTCATCGCCTCCGTCGCGGGGAGGAACTCCGCGAGCACCGCGCGGCTGAGCAGCACATGCATGTCCATGTCCGCCGCCGCAGAGTCTGAGGGGAACTGCGCGGCGCGCCGGGCGATGCGCATGAGCGCGCGGGTGCCGAGCTTGCGGTTCTTCTGCACCGCGTCCGCGGTCATGCTCGTCCTGTACCTGTCCGCGAAGCGCAGGAGCGTGTCAGCGACGGGCGCGGGGCAGCCCGTCTGCAGGAGGAGGTGCTCTTCTTCGGAGTGGGACATCGGCTGCGCCGCGACGGGGAAGAACATGTTCGCGTGCTCGTCCGAGAGCCAGTCCTTGAGCGGGAGCGACTTGGACGCGGTGCTGATGACGCGGAATGCGCGGTGTGCGACGGAGAGGTCGGGTGAAGGCTCCTGCGAAGCAGGTGTCAAGCGTTGCGATGCAGGATGTTTGAAAGGACTTACCTCGTCGTCCAGAATCTGGCGCACAATGCGCTTCTTCTCCCAGAGCTCGACTTCGCGGTCCTGCGTGAGCCGCGCGAGCGAGCCCGCAGTCGAGCCGATCACGTCCAGCCCAGCGAGATGCACCAGCCGACCCTCCCAAGCCCCCTCCACCAACGGTGCTGGCTCCCAAGTGGTCGCGCCCCCCTCCTCGATCTTCCTCCGCATCAGGAGCTCGCGGCCTCCAAGCTCCTTGTACATGTGCACGTCCTCCACCTCGTACCCAAGCACAGCCGCGAATGTCCTGACGAGCGTCGTGGTGGAGCACGACGCGGTGGACGGGAGCGCGGGGGGCGCGTACGAGATGTCCCACCCGAGCGCATGGACCTGCAGCAGGGCCGTGAGGAGGCCCATGAACCGCGCGCTCGGGACGAACTCGAGGAAATCGAGGTTCGCGAACGGGAACGCAAGGTACTCCTGCGGGCCCGCGGCGACGTCAACGGCGACTTCCTTCAAGGAGGCAGAGGGGTGGTCGAAGTGGACGCGCGCGGTGCGGTCGTCGATGCGGTCGATGCGGACGAGGCGGTAGCCGAGCAGCCCTGCGTCGTCTTCGATCCCGGTGAGGTTGGGGCTGCCGAGCTCGCCTAGTCCGGCGTCCTCAAATTGGCGCGAGAGCATGGCCCACGCGATGAAGGGACTGTGTATCAGTGCCGGGTGAATGGAGAGGACCAAACGCGCGAGTTGCTCGGGGGGAAGTGTCTCCGGGGGAGGAAATACGTATAAGAGCGCGGTGACCTTGGCGAGTGCCGTTTGTGGGAAGGCAGGGAGGGACGACCTTGCGACTGCATCTAGCGAATGCCGGGATTCGCTAGCAATCTGTGTCGAAGTGATAATGTCTCGCAATTTCACATATAGTGAGGAAGTGAAGAGAGCCTTCGATGCTGGTCTATCCGTGCGTAGTTGAAGCGCGAGCAATGCACCCATGGGGTCAATGAAACGCGCTTGGAACCGACTACGAAAAGGAGGATCGAGAGGGTAGCCGGGGTATGGGGGCACAGGGGCAGCGATCGCGATGACACGGAAGTTCTTATGCGCGGGGATGAAAGTAGTAGATTCCGTTTCGGTCGTGTCTAAGAGTGCATACCGATGGGGGTGGACGATGTGCGTGCCATCGTCGAGATTGCTGATTGCAAGTAATGAGTAAGGTCGTGGATGAAGTCAATAATCAAGGGACATACATCTCTCTATTCTCTAACAGGTTGTTGAGGACCTCAAAGGATGTCTCGTCAATTTTGAAAGCGCATACATTGTCTCTAGGGAAGAACTCACAGGCATGATGCCACGTTCCGCCTTCTCAATACCTTCTATTATGAGCACACGGCCATTCTTCACGGCGCGCACTGCAGCACTGTCCACATAGACTAGGTTCCCGCCAGCTCGAATCTCTCGGCCCTGCTTCAGTTCCGTCTCTCCGATATCGCGATGTAGAGCAACAAACTCGTACTCGGAATTGATGAGACTGACAAGAGACAGGGGAACTTGAGTACCCATGCAATAGATTGGCCTAGTCCCTCCCCTTCTACCTAGCAAGTGGAATGCTCACCGACAGAAGGTCAAAGCTAGACGCCGCGCATATGGACCAGGTTGAGAGAGCAGGAAGATGTCCTGTCCAAGCAAGTACTTCTGCAGAATAAAGTGCAGGTTATCGAGGTTGAATGGATCGGAGGTGTCGAGCAAAACGTCTTCGCTATGTGGGAGGCGGGTGGGGTCCGCAGATGCGAGGATGTCGTGAGAGATGTCTCCGAGCTTCAGGACACCCAGAGTCTGAGGGGGAGGTGCGAGTCCACTTAGGACATGCTTGAGCCGTCTGTTGGCCATATGAGGTGATGACTGGAACGTTCTCAATCTGCACTGTGCGTATGAATCCACGTCCGCAATGCGGGGTTGAGTTGAGCTCACCGCGTTCCCTTCGAACACCCAAATCCCAGCCGAGCTGCGTGTCCTGCGCCTCCGAGGCGTCGTAAAACAAACGTCTTGAAAGTAGATACGAGGTCAGGGCGGGATCGGGATGGCCATTGCCTTAAGGAAGGAGGGGAATATCATGTTGGCGACGGTCTCGGGCTGAGCGAGCAGCCGGTCAAAAAGCCGAAGCCGGAACGGACCAGTGGGGGAATACACAGCCACTACACGTGGAAGAGACCCCGCTCACCCCAGACCACGCCCTGTGCTTCTTTGGTCGGACGCTGCTCAGGCTCTGCTTGACTTCGACGGTTCCACCTGCTCGTCTACTTGTTTCTTGCTTTGGACCCTCACATCCTTCTCTTCTGCTGGTCCAGATTCCTTGAGGAATAGTGGCTATTTCCCTCACTACAATGAACCCAGGAGGACGGAGGAGGAGCGTCGACGAGGACGGCGACGCATTGTTATCCCAGGACTTCGACTCCTCCGAAGATACTTTCAAGTCCGGTAGGTATTGCAGAGGTCCTCCTTGACTGGTTGGAGGTGTAGATGGACGTAGACGTGGGCCTGGGTCACTGAGACCACATTCGTCGGGAGACTGTAAAGTCTCAATCTCCTGCTCCCTTCGCATATTGCTGACTTTAATCGACCATGCAGACTACCGCAAGCTGCGTATCAGACTTGGAGCATCCTTCTTCTTGTTCGGTCTCATAAACAATGGTGAGTCTCCTCCATTCAATCGAACCCCTGAAAAGTCAACGAACAAACAACCCAATACAGTGCTCTACGTGATCATCCTTTCCGCCGCACTGGACCTCGTTCCACCATCGACGCCCAAAGGGATCATCGCCTTTTGTAACATATTTCCTGCTCTGGTCGCGAAGTTGGGATGGCCGTACTTGCTCAAAGGGCGGATACATTACGCACGGCGGATCATTGGATGTACAACAATCAGCGTTGGGGGAATGTTGGTGCGTTTACTCCGTCTGTTGGGTGGACGCGGACCGATTTCAGAATCATTCACACTAGGTTGTTGCACTCTTCGATACCCTATATATGAGACTATTGGGTATATGCTTCGCGTCTTTCTCATCCGGTGAGTTCCTTACTCATGTTCCTCCCTCCCCTACCCTGCTCCAACGTTCCGGGTCATCCATGGCCGAGAGTTCGCTCTTTGTCATCTTTTAGTGGCCTTTCCTTTTCCCCCTTGCGCTCTTGATGTAACGCCTTTCCTACACATCTTTATGGCCAACCTACCGCTTCCTTCGAGTCATGAATCTAGGGATATCCTTGCGCGATTTTTGATAGTTATTGAAGAGCGAACACGACAGGTCTCGGCGAGCTCACATTTCTCCAGCTATCAACACGATACCATCCTCCCAAGATCGCCGGCCACAGTGTAGGGTACGCAAATTCGTGTTCTCCATCGCCACTTCACATTGAGGTCAACTTATACTGCAGCTACTTTGCATCTGGAACGGGTGGCGCAGGCCTTGTGGGTGCAGCCCTTTGGTGGGAGCTTCGGGGGTTGGGCGTTCGCTTCGGCGTCGGTCTCTCCTCGGTACGTTATTTCGCTACGCATGTAGCACGACCATTGACAGCTGTTATCCAGTTCCTACCATTCATCATCCCGGTAGCATATTATTTCATCCTCCCTCGCCCCGACCAGTTCTCTCCAGGGGCGACATACGAAGATGAGTCCACCCTGTCGGTCTCTTACACGCAGCTACCGAATGAGGAGGATGAATCCGACTCGATTATGGTGACGGAGTCAGAGGCGACCGTAACCGCACCCATCGCCTTGACCATCGAGGACAAGTGGAAGCTTGCCAAGCCCATGCTGATGAAGTATATGCTACCATTATGTACGTATTTTCGCTCTTGCATCGCACGGTTCCGGTGCTGACGATCTCCCTGCAGTTTGCGTCTACTTGGTCAGTTGCCATTCGCTTTTTGTGGCTCCTAGAGTATACCTTTGGGCCGCGCTGACGTCCAGCATAGTTCGAGTACACGATCAACCAGGGCATCGCACCAACGCTCGTCTATCCTGTTCCCACACCTGACAAGCAGTGGCTCATGAGCAAGATCATCAAGTCCATCCGCGACTACTACCCCCTGTGGCAGGTACGCCCTCCCCTCCCACGTCCTCTCGCAAACCTTCGTGTCACACTCACATACCCATCCTCTACACGCAGCTCGTCTACCAAACAACTGTCTTCTTCTCCCGCTCGTCCATCACGCTCGGCCTGCCACCGCTTCCGGGTAGATTCCTCTCCGCACCCGCGATCCTCCAAGGCTTCATCCTCGTGACCCTCGCCGTCGAGTCTGCCGTCGGTATCTTCGGCGACGCGAACGAGGGCGCGAGCTTCGCCTTCGTCTTCCTCCTCATCTCCGTCGAGGGCATCTGCGGCGGCCTCGCATAGTAAGCCTTCCTCTTTCCTCTTCCTCATTTCGTTATAACTTATAAGCGGGTGCTGACGAGCGGACAGCGTGAACGTGTTCTACCGGATCAACCAGGAGAAGCACGACACGCCAGGCGTGGACCCCGAGCGCGCGAAGCAGGAGCGCGAGTTCAAGATCGGCTCGATCGGCCTCGCGGACTCGGCGGGTATCCTTGCTGCGTCCCTCCTCGCGGTTCCGACCGAGATCGAGCTGTGCAGGGTGCAGGTCGCGCGGGGGAAGCTCTTCTGCAAGAGCTTGTAAGTTGATCGCTGAGGCGCGCAGGCTCGCGTAGACGGTGTGAGCGGGGGTGGACGCGATAGAGGGACAGGCTGGGGTGGGATATGTACGGGACGTGTCGGATTGATGACTAGAAAGGGGAAACATTAGATTACATGCACCTAATCAGTCTGCCGTAGGAATATATTCGTTCGGCCTAGACGTGCTCTGCGCATTTGTCGAAGGCGCCCACCGTTTTGGACTGTATAAGAGCGAGTAAAAGGACGCAAAACATGAAAGGAGCTGCACGCGCTATGAGAAACTCCTAAGAGTCGTAAGCAAAATATGATACATCCGTGTACATTGCACAACAAAGTGAAGGTATAAAGTTAGCAGAAGTACAACAGTAGCGAACGTCAATCCTCGATCCACGACACCCACTCCCTGGGGCATGGTTCCGAATCCCTGAGACGAAGATTTGTTAGGGAGACATCAATACAGTACCTGGAGAGCGGGCAGAGACGCACATATGGTCCCGAGTATAGTCCAGAAGAAAGCGCGGCTCCGCGCATCGCTGCGGGTGAAACTCCGCCCAGGTCGCGGTGGGGTGGCCGTGGTAGAGAGGAGAGGGCACGACGCCTCGATCACGTCGACGATAGCGAACCCGCGCTCCTTGAAGACGGGGAACCATTCGCCCCGCTTCCATCCGCTGCGGCAGTATGCCTGCTGGTCGTCGTGGAAGTCGAGGTTGAGGCGCAAAGTGTGCAAGGAGGTCGCCTGCGAGAGCAGCCGAGCGATGTGCATCTGTATTGCGTTGCACCTGGTGAGCATACACGCCTGAGACGAAAAGCGGCCTGCGGGGTGCCCGTCGAATTCCGCTGCGGGGCGACGTTCTTCCTCGGCCGCCTATGGGAGGACAGACATATTCCGGAGCTGTTCAGCTGGTCGCATGTACGCTCGTCGAACGACGAGGAGAGCGACATCGCGGTGCTCGGCATGGTGAGTAATTGTGTTGCCCTGCTTAAAAGTTAATGGTCGCAATCCTGGCTGACATCGGCGCGGATGCAGAACTTCTTTTGGGGCGCGTTTGTGAAGTTCACCGCCCCGTACCACGATTCTAGCTCTGTGCCTTCGATTCAGTTCGCGGCACAAAGAGGTGCGATCGGTGACCAGAAGATCCATGGGCCATGGGATTTCATGTTTGCCCAGTGATGTCGATATATAATGTTGTTGGATTGGACGGGAGCAGACGATGCACACGGCTAACACAGTGGATTGCATCATCGTCGGCCTCACCAAGAAGCAGTCTTAGTCATAGAGTATCAAATAGCGATGGCGGGTGCGGCCATGGACGTCACCGATCCGCCCGTCTCCTGGTCAATGACCTCGATCCCCAGGTATAGCGGCTGCTTGTGGTCGAACATCCTCTCCAAAGCGAGACGCAACACCACATCCTTCCCCGATGCCGTCCGGAACTGCAGCGCCTGGAACTCAATCCGCCGCGCATACAGATACCACGTCAGCCAGTCCGACACCCCAGGCCTGTTCACCCCGCGCGCCGCGTCGATGTAGTTCCCGTTCACGCCCGCCGCGAACTGCATCACATTCCGCTCCGGGTCGAACCTGTACGCGATGGCGATCGAGTCCACCCCATGCTCGAGCAACAGCGTGCCGGTGTCGGGCTCAGGGCGCGGCGGGCCACCGACGATCGTGTATCCTTGTGCGGCGAGGACTGGGAGCACCCAGGCGGACAGGGCCATGTTGTCGTTTCCCGGGGTGGGCGGGGCTGGGGGAAGGACCATCGTGATGTTGTCCATCGGCTGTGGGAGGGGCATGTGGATGGTCTTGACGTGCAACATCGACAGGCAATGTTGGATGAGCTCCGGGGAGAGCGCGATGATTCCGCCCCGTCCGCTGCCGAGCTGAGGAGGATCGCCAACCGAAATTGAGAGGGATCCTGAAGCGAACGAGGTCGCTCCGGCTTGCGACGGACGGGCATGACAGATCCGACCTAATAGGTGACCCGAGTGCTCGCACGCGAGGGGAATGATGTACCATTCACCACTGCGCGACTGGTCGGTGAAGGACTCTGAAGGGAACAGGTCATTGAGCTTGATCAACGGCAGTTGTGTGCGAACGCCGTAGGGGGACTCGTCGTATACCGGGAGGGAGAGGTCCGGGAGACTCAGGCGACGGAGGAAAACGTCGTAAGGAACATGCTGGACGGCTTCCGACTGGTGGAACTGTTCTGGCGAGTGCGCGAAAAGAGAGGTAGCAGGGCCCAGTTCCGGTTCACAAGAGAATCGCCGAATATCGAGTTCGCAGTTGGCGGAAGGGGGAGGTTGGAGCGGGTGGAAGAAGGAGCGTCCCCAAGCAAAGAGGCTCTGGTCCGGGATCTGCTTGAGAATCTCCTCCTGCAAGCGGATGAACGCACGTCCTCCCTCTCCGTACAGAGTGGGCATGTTGATGTTGAAGATACCGAGGAGCGAGTATGCCCTATCCTCCAACCGCGTGCTGACTCGGCTGGCTGCCCATGACATGCGCCTGGCGACGCTGACGTCCTCGATTGCTTTTTGCATTCGCAGTACAGCGCGCTCCACATGGGTAACCTCCTCGACCACGGTGGCCAGACTCGACTTCGAGCCGAATATGCGCCAGTCCGATGACAAGAACAGCACCACCTGGGGTGCGATGAGCTCCTGGAGCGTCCAAGCTCGCGTGAACCATCTGCTCGTGCGGAACTTCGAGCCAGCAGCGCGCGGGTTGTCGTCGAAGGGGACGTCCGCAAGGAAGGCGTAGCAGACGGCCGCTTCACGATACCAAAAGTACATGGAGTTGATGGCTTCAGACAGCTCGGCGCTGCTCGTTTTGTCGATACAACAAGAGTCGATCCAGATGTACTTGTATCCTTGGGCGAGTGCGATGACACACGCATCCCTAACCTTGGGCGAGATCCTGTTGCCGTGGAGGATAGTGCGCCGAGAACGGATATCTCGGGCAACCTTGCGAATGAGAGTGGCCCATCCCATGAGCTGGTTGGAGAGGCGCTCAAGGGTCTCTTCACGTGGTGTACGGCGGAAGAACAACGCGTTCGTAATGTGTCGACTTTGCACGACGTCGCGGAGAATGACGATGAGGAAGGAGAATGCGAGGAGAATGCGCCACCAGAGGGCGGCCCATATCCACAGAAATGTCGCCTTCGTCCCGATGACGGGAAGGAAGGACTGCTGGATGAGGCGGAGATCCTGGTATGTCTGTTCACCAGACGGGTTCCACACGTGGGATAGGATCGCGTACGAGGTTACCCTGGGGTCTATTATGTCGATGAAGAGACATGACTTCGTGTCGAGTAGCCTCATCGGGTCCCTGATCATGTAAACATCGATAAGTTACGATGGTAAGCAAGATGATGCCTGGATTGAAGAATGAGACACGTACCGACGAAGGGTCTGACGAAACAGACGGGAGTTGTACCCTCACTTGCGCTACAATCGACGGACCTGAAGAGAGCGAAATCAAAAGGAGACGAAACGATACGATCAACGGTCAGGCTTTCAGGAGTACTCAGGGCGGTGTGCTTACGCATGCCACATGCCGCATCGACAGGACCGGATGATTTGTCAACGGTGTCGACCCCCGAGGCCGAAGGGTACGAATCATCCTTCTTGAAAGCGTTCAAGTTACTATAAACGTCGAACGGTTGGCAGATGGCAGGGATTTGCACTGGAGTCTGGACTTGCTGCTTACGATATCTGCGAACGAATCCGGGCCGGGACAGGTAGATCGGCGTGCCAGAACACCGTCAGGATGGGGCGATACATACTTATGCTACGGGTATAAGTGCTTGTAACGACGAAAACCAAACAAGATGTTGGAACGTGCAGCGCCTTGTTGGCCTCAAGACTTGACAAGAGAGAAACAGCCGTTATCACGGCTTCATAGTCGAAAGTCGCGCCCGATCATTCTCGTCCTCGAGGGTCGACGGGACGTCGAGCGTATCAATCGTCCTCCTGTCCGCCACCGTCGTCCAGCCATACTCCTTTGAATCTTCTCGGAACCTTCACCCTGAAACACGGGGTCAGAACAGAACTATAACAGAAAGAAGGCCGGCACGAAACACGCCTCACGCTCGCCGATCTGTCCCTGCCGCTCCTCGCGTCTCTTTTGCTTCGCTTTAAAAACCACCTTCCCGCGTTCGCCTTCTCGAATTCCTCTGGGTGTCCATCGTCTTGCCCGCATCTCAAACACGCTCTTCACGCCTTCTGGCCATGCACCTTGAGGGCGCTGCCCGATTCTCCGACAGTGGCATCCTCTGCTCCCATTTCGGAGCGTTCGCCATGGGCGGGGTAACGTTCTGGAGACGTTAGTCCGCGCACTTCAGTACTATGGTTTCGTGATTGTCTGGTAAGCGGTTGGCGTGATGAGCATCGGAATCGATGGGTCGAATATCGGGCTGAGAGAAGAGGCCTTCCGGGTCTCGCACAGCTACTCTATACGCGAGCGGGCCGCTAAGCAAAATCAGAACACGGAGACCTGGCATCGAAGCGGGCAAACATACCTTCTAGGCGTGCAGTCGCTGTCACAACGTTGATAGATATCTCTTCTTTGTCCCGACGAAGCATACAAAGCAATCCGAGAAGGTTGGACGCTCGATGGCGAGTGGGAAGATCGGCTTGTCCCTCCGCGCGTACGCGGAGCAACATGCGACATGCCTGCTTTCGACAGCATGAGAATTATGACCCGAAAGAGCAGCGATCTGGGCGCATACACACATTGAAGCGCCTCCGGGCGGCCTATTCGTCTTCAGGTTCGTCCTTCGGATTACACAAAGTGCAGAGACTAAGAAGTTCGTCTGCTGCGCGCAAATAGGATTCCATGGCTCCTGTGGCATACACGATGTTGGCAACGGTTAAACGGACGCATATATGCACTCACGACCCATGGACGCACACAGCCTACCCTGTGGCCCTGCGTTCGACGATGCAATATCCTACATACGGGGCCGAGAAACGCGAATACCTTAGTCTTCTATTTGCAGACTCAGGTACAACCGCTGGTCAGACGAAAATGCCCATTCGAACCTGAACTCCACTCAGCAAGACGAAACAATGAATGGAGGGTAGGATAGAGTGCCATACGGGCCTTCGGTGTGGTAAATGCGCAGACATCTATGAACGTCCCGAAACCTTCTGGAATCCGATAGTACCTTCTGTATTGAAGTGGGCTGTATGATGAGAAACGGACTGACGCTAAGGAATAGCGACTCACAAACTGCAGGACCGCTCGTTCAGTGTCCGTGTTTGCCTTCCCTGCCTCAAGTTCTAACTTCTCCTCGAACATGAACTTTGCTTTCTTGATCTCCAGGCACTTTGCACAAAAGGATCCACGGACAGTTCACGGCATCCTTTCTCGGGTCTCGGTCGACGGTAGGGGGAAAGCTAGGATGAGAGGAGCGGTGTGACGGTACGGGAGGAAAAGTTGCCATACATAAGCGCCCGGTGTCGGCGTACATTTCGGGATCGTTCCGTGCAGACTCGACACTTCATCACCGATTTAGCTCGGATTTTGTATCCCATTGCAATGCGCTTAGAAACCGTTGTAATCACATTACGATGAATGCAATAGTTGCGGTTTCCCAATGGATTATAGTCCCGCTATTCCGCCAGTGGGCTCCTTACAAGTTCCTTCCAATGGCGTTGCAATTTGACAAAATCAGTGCAATGCTTGGGCATGTTCCAACCTGCCCGAGGATGCCGAGTGACCTGACGGGATGTATTCATTACTACTACCGCTCCTCCCAGTCGTCCTTTTATCATGCACGGTCACAAATACGTTGTGAGGGGGAAAAGCTTTCTATTCATCCTACAAGATACAACAGTACAACAGGTTCTGGACAGTATAATGCGGGATAACAGGGAATAGTCCGGTTTGGAAGCAGCGAACACAGAGCGGAGCGAAACGTACCAACTTACCGGTAGATACCACTAGCCGGGTGGGCAGGCACGCGGGGAACAAAGGGGGCGCATCGTCGCTGATTCGCTGTATGCACATTGCGACAGTCATAGCTATGAATACCGACGCACCTTGACAACTAGATACCGGAGCATCATCC